>VWZS01008803.1:159616-197941 GCA_013397075.1 Rhabdornis inornatus | reverse complement strand
CCCAGGTGTGTTCTCAGCTAAAGGATGTGCCCAGGTAAGAACAGCCTTTAGCTCAGCTGTTCATTGCTGCTGCAGCCACACCCCAGGATATTGGAGTTCACCTCTCCAGCACTCCCCTGCTGTACTGCTGTGTCTCCCCACTCAAAGTCACCACCTGCTGCAGCAAGGACTCAGAGAAATCATTTTCCCACCAGAGATAAATCATCCGGGTGGAGAAACACTCCAGGATCAAGCCCAGCCCTTCCCCAGCACTGCCAAGGCCACCACTGCCCCGTGTCCCCAAGTGCCACATGCAGCTTTGAAATCCCCCAGGATGGGGACTGGCTGTGCCGGGGCTGGGCAGCCCTTTCCATGAGGAATTATTCCTGATATTCAGCTTGGAGCTCCCCAGCACAGCCTGAGGCCGTTCCCTCTCCTCCTATCCCTGTTCCCTGGGATAAAATCCCAAATCCCCCCGGCTGTCCCCTCCTGTCAGGAGTTGTGCAGAGCCACAATGTCCCCCCTGAGCCTCCTTTTGTCCAGGCACAGATCCCAGGGCCAGGGCTGTGCCTGTCCCTCCTGGGGTGCAGAGCCTGGGCTGCACTCCTGCACCTCCAGGGACAGCAGGAACACACCAGCTCCAAGGCATGCCAGAGCACCGAGAGGCTTTTGATTTATATTTAATTGCTAAACTCAAAGAAAGCCCAAAAGCACCGCGAGGTGAAGAACAGAGATGAGAGATTGAGCTCAGAGAAATGCCAGGGATTTTCCCCACCCGAGCCCTTCACACAGCACTTCAAACACGGGACTGAAACCTGGGAGTGCAAGGAGCTCTGACAGAGCTGGGCAAGGTGTGCAGCCTGCAAAGAGGCAGCATCACTGGGGCTGCTTTCAAAGCACGCCAGGATGAAAAGAGAAGATAAAATAGAAATAAAAGTAAAAGAGAAGCAGAGCAGAGCCGCAGTCTGGTTATGGAAACTCAGGCTGGACATCAGGAGGAATTTCTTCCCTGAAAGAGTGGCCCAGCCCTGGCCCAGGGAGGTGGTGGAAGCCTCAGACAACGAGCAGACACTCTGGGATCTGGTTTAGAGGACATGGGGGATCAGTCAGAGGTTGGGTTGATGTTCTTGGAGGTGTTTTCCAACCCTAATTATTCTGTGGTGCCCCCTCCCTCCCCTCCTCACTGCTCTGCAGCCCATACACCCAGAAGGAAAAGCTCATCTGAAACTCATTCTAGGCAAATTTTACAGTAAAATTTACCTGCATCGATTCTTGCAGCCTATTTTTTATTTTTCTGCTAATGGAGCTTTTCCTCGGAAACTCGGACAATAAAACAATTGTGCTGTTGAGCAGCATTACTCATTTACAGTTCCCAAAGCACTGAAGGAATTTATCCGAGTATTTGCCAACACCAGGAAAGGTTTTGGACCAACCCCCACGAAGCCCAGACCAGCAGGGTCAAACAGAAGCAGCAATCCAGGCAGGAGAGGCAGGAAAATCCAACAGCTTGGAGGGGACATTCCCTGCCCTGGCCCTGCCCAGAGTGTGCCAAGCTCTGATCCTGGCCAAGGCTGGGGCTTGGCACAAGCTGAGCTGGTGGGAGGGGGCACTGAGACCAGCAGCAAAGGGAAGGAGCTTCCCTGAGGCTGTGGGGACGGGAAAAATTCCAGGAGAAAGAAGATGATGCATATTAAATACATAAAAATACACATTAAAATGTATTTCCCTGAAAGCTCAGGGTCTCTCGTTGAGAATATCAATAGCAGGGAGCATCCTTGTGAGAACAGCCCAGTGCTGGGATCACAGAATTCCTGACAAATCCATCCCCACCTCCTGCAGCTGGGCCACAAACAGGAGCTGCCACCTTTGTTTAAGGGAGAAGCAGCTTTATGGTGCCTTCAGGAAATACATATTAAAATTTAATTCTCATAAATATCCCTTACAGCTTGCAGCACTAATTACATTGAATTCATTTAGTTCTCAGGCCGTTAAATAAAGTTTTTCATTGATTTACAGATTATAGGTTGATATATCACAGCAAAGCTCCTTCCTGGTTTGTTATGGCCCTCCAAGCCTTTTTAAAAATGTTATTCAGTCCAAAATCAATAGTTACACTTGCAAAGGGAAAAATAGCAAGGTGGAAAGGCTCCCAGAAGGAAGCTTTAACCCCAGGGTGAATCTCACCCAGAGCAAGAGAACATCCCAGCCATGAAAAATGAGACATATGGATATGGAAACACCCGACCAGAACCTCTCCAGTTTGCACCCTCTCCTCCTTTCATTCCCCACAATAATTTTTTTTCCAATAAAAAGATGATAAATCGCTCCAAGGCTTTTGCATTTCCAAATCAGAACACACTGGAGGGTTTTGGTCCTTGGACTTGTCCCCATTTTGATGGGGTTTTATACAGCTCTCAACTCAGAGTGGATTCATTTGGAGAAGCATGACATTTCCCAGAGAAAGGGGGAATCTCTCCAACATGATAATGATGTGGGGAAGAATGCATCTCCCAAATCAGGCCTGAGCAAGAGCAGCTCTGCGCAGGAGCTGTGAGTCATCACAGCTTGGAGATGCTCAAGAATGACTAATTTGAATTTTCAAAGTGAAAATAAAAGGTTACACGCTTGGGGATGCAGGCCACAGGCACCTCTGAGGGGATCTGGCAGATGAGAGGGAAGGGAGGGAACAATTCCTGCTGGAATTCCTGCTGGAGGTGCCAGGGAGGGTCCCTGGGCTGAGCATCCCCTGCTCCCACACTCAGCCGTGGGAGCTCCAGTCCTGCTGCAATCCCACAGTCACCAGTAACAGATGGGTGAGAAAATCTCAGCGTTTGGCACCAAGGTTTTTGTGGATCCATCCCTGAAGAGGGGCAGTGGCTGCAGATGGAGGGACAGCACACATTCCAGGGAATGGAATACTGGGAAGCAATTCCCCCCTCTAAGGCAGCTCCCCCACACCTCCCTCTGCTGTGCATCCCTCAGCTTCCAAATGAGAACACAAATATCCTCCACAGCTTTAGAAATGTCATTAAGGAAAGGTAACTCAGAAACACTGAAGTTTCAGACCCGATAACTTTCCTGCCATGAGAGTATTTAAATTGCATTTTGCTGCCTATGATGGATCTGTCACCCCAGGAGCAGCAGAGCTCCTGAGCTGGGCTCTGGGAATATTAAAGAAGCTCTGCCACAGGTTCATATATTTCAATCTCCTCTGTCTCTCTGGGCGGGCATTGCCAGGGCTGGCAGCTAAGAGGGTAAAAAATTAGCAATTTATTTATTCCCTCCCCCTGCATGCTCCCAGTAGGAGTATCACAGTCACAGGGACTGGGGCTGAATCCAATCACAGATCCTCTGATTGTGTTCACTGGCTTTTCCTGGAGGGAAGTGGGATGTTCTGAACTGACACTTTTCTTACTTAACCCCTGCTCGTGTCTTCACCTGCTCCTGCTGGAGAGAGCTGAGGGAGCCCTGCTGAGCCCTGTGCAAGGAGTCCCAGCCTGGGCTGGGATGGAAGGGACAGGAAAGGTCACCCAGAGCCACCCCAGCCATGGCAGGGACACCTCCCACTGTCCCAGGCTGCTCCAAGCCCAGTGTCCAACCTGGCCCTGGGCACTGCCAGGGATCCAGGGGCAGCCACAGCTGCTCTGGGAATTCCATCCCAGCCCTGCCAGGGAACAATTCCATCCCAAGATCCCATCCATCCCTGTCCTCTGGCAGTGGGAGCCATTCCCTGTGTCCTGTCCCTCCATCCCTTGTCCCCAGCCCCTCTCCAGCTCTCCCAGATGCTGCTCCTTCCTTTCTTCTTGCACAAAGGTTGGACTTGATCTTGGAGGTCTTTTCCAACCTGACAGATTCTGAGATTCCACAAGAGCAGGACAGTGAGTTCTCATTAATGAGCTCATTTGGGCTCACTGACCCCTCGCTGCAGCTTCCACAGAAAATGTTTCTATAAATAAGAATGGAACTGATTTTCCCTACCCAGGGACCACTGTTCCCACCCAGCAGGATTATTATTCACTGCAGCTCAGCTTCACCCAGCCTGAAGAGGAGCTGTTATTACAACTCACATGATAATGAAGGTTTTTCTTTACCTGAACCCACTTCAGAAAGAACAGTATCAAAAATGGCACTTTTCATCTAAGCAGCGTTCTGCCAGCAATTGTGTTCTCCAAACCCCTATAAAAACAGCTCACTTGAAATCAAATCAGTTGCTTCCCTACTGCACTGGGTGCCCAAGGCATTAATTTGTTTGGAAGATGACAGCACACGATGGCCCTGCCCGCTGCCACGGCCACAGCAGCTCAGCAGGGCTGCATTCACAGCATTCCTGGTCACAATTNCCCCATCCCCTGCCACCATTCCCCTGTCCCCTGCCACCATTCCCTGCCACCATTCCCTTGTCCCCTGCCACCATTCCCTGCCACGATTCCCCCATTCCTTGCCACCATTCCTCCCATTCCTTGTCACCATTCCTCCCATTCCCTGCCACAATTCCCCCCGTCCCCTGCCACCATTCCCTGCCACCATTCCTTGCCACTATTCCTGCTGCAGAGGATGAGCCAGGGCTGCTCTCAGCTATGCCCTGGGTGCATCCAGACACCTGATATCACCTGATATCACCTGATATCACCTGGGGCTGCAGGGTTTGGCCAGGTGCAGGCTGCAGAGGGAGGGCACAGCTGGATGCAAAGCCAGCACCTTGTCCCTGTCACCAGGGGCTCCTCCTGTGCAGCCCTGGCTCACAGACCCCCCCACCCAGCCAGAGCCAGCCCCTGCACAGGGCCCTCCTCAGCTGAGGCTGCCCAGGCCCTAAGAACCAGCACATTCCAGTAACTTCTCCCTGCTTTTATAGCTGATTTAGTGCTCCTGAAGCAGCAGCTCCCTGCTGGGAAGCAGAGGAGCTGCCCCCATGGCACTGCAGGGTGTTGGACCCTGGCCCTGGGGGTTCTCTTGGTGCCTGGAAAGGCTGAGCTGGAACAGAGACTGGGCAGAGCAAAATGAATAAAATAGGGATTTATTGGAAGGATAAAATAGGGATTTACTGAAAGAATAAAATAGGGATTTATTGAAAGGATTCACCTTGGGCAGTGCAAGAGCCCGGCCAGGGCTGCACCCAAATCAAATCCCAGATGGATCCTGGTCACGAGTTTTACACTTTTATAAGTTTTGGTTCATTTACACATTGGGGTCAATTGTCCAAACACAGCCCCAGATTATGAAGTCTCAGCCCCCTTTCCCTCACTGTTGTTTATGATTTTTGGGTACCATTGTCCTTGATTCTCCAGCTAGAAATGAATTGTTTTGTCACTCCCCTGTGAAGAGAACTCACTCACACCTGACATGAAGTTTCAGAGTTACACACCAAGCAGCAGAGATTCTGAAAAACAGAAAAGCAAAAACCCAAGGCATCACTCTCTACCACTGACAAACATTGCAAGACACAAATCAGCCCTGGCTCCTCACCACAGGGACCCTCTGAGATCATCAGGTGCCACCTCAGCCTGGCCACTAAACCCATCCCAATCTCCCTGTCCCTGTCCCAGGAGCACTCCAGGGGTGACCTGAGAGCAAAGGCAGTGCAGGGACGGGCTCAGAAATCATCCCCAAAGCTCTGCACTCTGCAGTCTGAGTGTGTTCTGCATGGAGAGCAGCACAGAGATCCCTGTGAGATCCCAGAGATCCCACATCAGCTGCACTGCCCACGTTCATCCTGGAAATATTGGGGTGGATGCAACCCTCACGTGTCACCACAGCAATAACCAGAGCTGATCCCTCACCAGCATCCTCCAGGGAAAAGGTTTAGAACCTCTCCATCTACCCAAAGGCTTTGAAATTTCCTCCTGAATCATCTCCCTGTGAAGCCTCCTCTCCCTGTCACTGTGGTGAACATTTCAAAGCAGACGTTCCGCTTTCATTTCAATTATTCTCTTTTGCTCCCCTCTGTTTTCCAGGGAATGTCAGTTTTCTCCTCAGAACGGTTTGTTTTATGGTTTCAGATAAGCTTTTAGGGATATTATAGGGCTGCTAGTCTGGAGCAGGCTCATCACACCCTCCCCAGTGCTGGATGCTGCCCTACTTTGAGGCTGTCTTACACAGGCTATATTAAGCACACACATGCAAAAATGTTCTCTGTGATGTCTGGGTGCCTTGGAAAGAAACAAGCGGTGAAACAATTCCAAACAGGGCACACATTTCAGGCTGACAAAATTATCCCCATCAGCTGGGGCAAGAAACCTCAAATTATCTCATTGATTAAAATCACATCCTTCCTCCTGCTGATCAAACAGATAATGCACCTTATTTATTTGAAAACAACCAACTCTGCTAAGTAGTACCTGCTGAAATTGAGCTCTCAAGATGAAATTAATGCCATTTGCTGTTTGAAACAGGAGGAAGGTGCATGTGAAATACCAGTCTGGGGATGCAGAAGGAACATTCAACTTGGAATTCATAAATCCTTCCCTGACACCAGCAAGCTCAACAGAAAGCTCTCGGTAAATTCCTTTAAATTGAAATCCTAAATGCTTTAAAAACACAAAGCAAGACTTCAGTGGCCTTCAGGTACCAAAGAAGGACCTAAATATCCAAATAGCACAGAGAGGCTGTGGCTGATCCATCCCTGGCAGTGCCCAAGGCCAGGCTGGACACTGGGCTTTGGGAGCAGCCTGGGACAGTGGGAGGTGTCCCTGTCCATGGATGGGGTGAGAACGGCGATCTTTGAGGTCCCTCCCATCCCCAACCATCCTGGGCTTCCAGGATCCCACAGTTCTTCCCTTGACAGAGCAGCCCCAAGGCTGGAAATCAGCTTCAGAAGCCACTCGACCCCCAGGAGAAGCAGGAGCTCGCCAGGCTGGGCTGCTCAGGTGGAGCCACAGCACGTCTGAGCCTCCCTCCCCAGCTCAGGAGCAACAACTGACATTTTGCCACTCTCAAAGTCGCTGAAAGTTTCTGCCAGCAGCAGTTCAGTCTCTCAGCTTAATGGAGGAAATCGGCAAAAAAAGCAAAACAAAGAACTGGCTGCTATAAAATACTGTAGAGCAAATGTCAAAGAGTAATTAAAAAGAAGGGAGGATTTCTGTGGACCTGAATGAATAATGAGGAAGGGAGCTACTGTTGAAGTGACACTGCTTAATAATCTCATTGTAAAAACAGAGAAAAGTTGCGTTCGGGGGAATTATTTTTTAATTATTTTGAATTGGTGGCTGGAAAATGAAAGGAAAATGGGTGCTTGTGCTGTTAAATGGCAGTAATGTACAAGGCTCCTGAACAAAAAGGCTTCTCAATTGAAACACTCACAATGCAGTGCCATCACTTATCAGCTCAAATGCATTTTGTGCTGCCATTCTCTCTGGAACTGCTCCTGAACTGGGAAATTCAGAGCCAGAGCCATGAACTGCTGGGCTCTCTCCTCCACAGATCCCAGGGCTTCCCTGGGCTTTGTGCAATGCCCCAGACAGAGCTGGGTGTCTCATCTCATGCACCCTCTGCCCCACCAGCATGGGCTGGGAAGGACAAGCAGCTGCTGGGGACCAGAAGAATTTAATTTCGTTTATAACCTGCTGTGCTCAGAGCAGGGATCAAGCACAGCAGTGGCCCAGCAGCCAGAGAGGCTTTTCCTGCAGGAGTCTGAAATCAATCCTGAGAGAGGTGACAAGGTCCTGTCCTGGGGACAGCGAGGTGACAGCGTGCGCTGGCACTGCCACCTCTGGAGGAAGCAAATTCACACCCAGGACAGGCAGGAGAGAGTCTGGGGCTGGGCTGGGCTCTGTGTGAGCGAGAACTGCCCGGGGCAGACACTTCCCTGGCAGCCAGGGACAGCCAGGGGATGTCAGGCAGGGGGTCTGGAGCCAGGCTCCCACCAAAGGGCGAGCATCACCCTTCCAAAGGCAGGGAAAGCACACCTGGGGCGAGCATCACCCTTCCAAAGGCAGGGAAAGCACACCTGGGGCGAGCATCACCCTTCCAAAGGCAGGGAAAAGCACACCTGGGGCGAGCATCACCCTTCCAAAGGCAGGGAAAAGCACACCTGGGGCGAGCATCACCCTTCCAAAGGCAGGGAAAAGCACATCTGGGGCGAGCATCACCCTTCCAAAGGCAGGGAAAAGCACACCTGGGGCGAGCATCACCCTTCCAAAGGCAGGGAAAGCACATCTGGGGTGAGCATCACCCTTCCAAAGGCAGGGAAAAGCACATCTGGGGCGAGCATCACCCTTCCAAAAGCACACCTGATGGTCAGAGAGCACCTGGCTGTGTCCTGTTCCTTGGCTCCAGGGCACTGGGCAGGGCTGGGGCTGTGACCCCAGGGACCCCCAGCCCTGGGAGCCTGGGCCCCAAGGCAGCAGAGAGAGCAGCAGAGGGTCTGTGCTGCCCGTGCTGGGCTCTGTCCCTGCACACACACCTCCTCTAGGGCCATGATCCATTCACTTGGTGCAGGCTGTGCCCACATGGACTCTGAGTGGCCTTTCCTTGATCCGTGCACATCTCTCGTGGTTTAGGGCAAATTTGGGAGGAAACCTTTGAAAGGGGTTTTCCAATCGGCTCGGGAAAAAAAAACTTCCACGGAGAGAAGTGGAAGTGTCTGATAACACACCCTGCACTTCTTCTTTCCCCCCCTTTACTCCTGGAACCCGTCTTAAAGTTGCAGAATTTAATATTCAACACCAACAGAACAGACGATTTGGGGATACAGGCATCATACAGTCACCCCAAGACAACATCCCAAACTCTCTGGATTTCATTCATGTCACAGGGCAGGAGCTGGGAGGAAACTCCAGGAGTACCAACCACCTCAGAGCCAGTGGCTGCAGCACAGAGCTGCTCCCTCTCCCAAATTTGCTGTTTTCTCAGCAAACTGAACATCTGAAACCCAGAGCTGAGCCTCTCCTCCCTGTCAGGTGCACTTCTTCCCCCTGCACTAAATTATAGATGTTAGACAGTTCCGAGAGAGGAGGGTTAATTATTGATAGGAATTACCTGAATTGATTCGCAATCACAGAATATTATTTTCTATTACACTGCAGCAGGACTGCAGGAATTCCATTAAACCCCAAATGAACACCATCAATTCCCATTAGGACACGTGGAAAATGAACACATTATGTCTCTGTTGAAGGCAGTGATTTGCAGCACCCATTTCCATGGGTTCCATGTGGAATATTCCGGGATGGCTCCACGGCCTGGCCCCATTCTGGGCTCCCAGCTGCCACCACCTGCTCCACCCAAAAACCCCTTTTTGACCAGCACAGTCCCTGCACAGCAGCTCCCATCATCTCTGTCCCCATACAGGATCCCTTCCCCAAAACCTGACCCATAAAAATTGACATTTTGGGTTCCTTCCTCCTGATTAACAAATCAGAGAGGGGGAAAAATATCTCTGCAGGGCCTTTCCAAAGGATTTTCTCATCACAGACATCCCAACAGGTGCTCAACACCATTCACTCATTCCCTGCATGGATATTGCTGCTCTGAGACTATGACAGAGCATGATACTAAACACTAAAATAATCATTTATTTCTAAACTTTCTGCAGGAAGGTAAGTATTGGATGTAAACATATTTTTTCCATCATCTTGAAGTGGGAAGAGACACAAACAGGACTTTTTTCTACTGAGTAGGCCCCACAAATCACACACAGGTGGCACAGCAGAAATATCCAGATGGTTATTCTTTTTTGGTGAGATTCGTTTTTTCTCCCTACTCTTGTGATTCTCATTTTTAGGCCTTATTTTAATTTTTGAAGGGCTCTTTCAACACAAATTGGATGGACTCTACAGGCCAGCATCCCAAAGACAAAGTTAATAGATTAAAGCCCAAATAAAGTGAGAAATCTCCAGTCTGGCTACAGCAGGCAGCTTCTCAATAAATAAACGTTATTATTGCTGATAAAGATGTGATGCTATCTCCAGCTCAGCCAGCCCCTGGGACTCCAGAAACTCTGAGAGCATCAATAAAAGCTCCAGCTCTGTTCAGGGGGAGGTTTTGTCCTCAGGGAGGATCCAGGTGAGATCTCCTCCCTCCAGGTGCTGCATCCACGGGTGGGACCAGCCCCAAAATCCTGCCCAGAAGCCTCTCACTGCTCACACCCAGCTCCTCCTCCCTCCAGCAGCCCTTGAGCAATTTTTTCCCTCTCCCTGTGTAGGAAGAAGAGGTTTATAATACCCTGGAGCAGATGGTGGGATCTGCATGTCCTGTTCCAGCCCAGCTCCCTGGGATGTGGCAGTGCATGCAGGGAGGAGGGGAGGGTGCAGGACAAGCATTTCTGCTGACCTGGAGCCTTTCCCTCCTCCTCCTCACTGCTGCCTCTCCCTGCTCTCTCAGGCCAGGACCATTCCCTGTAAACACATCAATCCCTGATCTCCACATTTTTTGTGCCTTTGGATAGTTACCAATCATTTGGGATCACAGTTGGATAAACCTGAACATCTGAATTTGCATTTCCCTCAATCTGACCAAGCCTGGCCAGACTGGAGGGGACACTCAGAATTGGGGCACTGAAGGAGAAGGGAAAGTGAAAGGAGCCAAGAACAGGCCACAGCTACACTGAGAAGCACTTGGAAGGCAAAAAAAAGCCAAAGGAAAGATGACAAATAAATGAATGAACAAATAAATGAAGGCTGTAGAGTTGCTCTGAGCAGGGGACAGCCAGGTTTGCTGGAGCAGCAGGTTCAGAATGGCCGACCCTTGCTCTGCTAAGCCTGGCACAGTGTTCAGGAAAATGAAACTTGAACCCACGTGGAGAGGTCAGGGCTGAACACACCAAGTCCAGGCTGCCCCCAGGCAGAAGGGAGTGACACTAAACTGAATTAAACCCCCAGTGAGGGGGGCAGAATAAAGCAGCAGTGCCCCAGGGGCAGAGCAGAGTCTGGGAGGGCACGAGGGGGGACAGCAGAATTAAATGCAGAACCTCAACAATTTAAAGAGCTGCAGTTGAGAAACAGAACCCCCTGAACCTATTCTGTGTAGCACCCTAAAAACCCACGGATTTGGAGTTCCTGGGGGAGCAGGCACTGCACACAAATGGGGGATTCAGTGACAGATTTGAGATCTCTATTCTGCAGAAATCCCACATCTTTTCCCACAATGCACTAACCCCAGAAACTTTTCAAATCCCTTAGAAAAACATCACTTTCTGCTACAGAAAGTTTCAGCCAAGCCAGGCCTTAGTGATCATCTAACCTTGAGAAATTGCATCTTTTTTTGGATGGATTGTAATAACTTCTGAGTGACATATCTGATCCACTCAGAAATGTCTGGGAATTAAGCAGGCATCAGTAGGCAGAGTCCAATTGATTTTGGAGAAAGCCAGGAAAGAGCAGAGTAAATGAGGCACATATTACTCTCTTTATCTGGTTAGCAGATTAATTTCCTCCAGCATCTCTGTAATCATTTATAAATAGCTGATGGCAGCTTTAGAAAATAAAAAGAAAAATCAGTTCAAACTGACATCTCAAAGCCTCACTGCCCATGGAGAGAAACTTTAATGGGCTGAGGGTGCTCTCATGGAGAAATCTCAGCGGGAAAAGATCCCCAAGATCATCCAGTCCAACCGTGGTGGTGGATCCCCCAAATCCTTTGGGCTCACTGGGGCATCCAGTGAGAATCCAGGGGCTCCTCTCTGGGAGCCCAGGGATGCTCCAACTGCTGCTGGGAGAGCTGGGGGTGCAATCCTGAACAAACAGGAGCTGCCTGCTTCTGTGTTCCCAGTGTTCCTGCTTTTCCCTGCTCTCACACAGACCTTTCTGGGCAGCTCTGTTCCTCAGCAAAAGGAATTAACTCTGAAATCCTCTCTGGCTGCCCGATGTGAATTAACCCTCGAGACAAAGCATCTGTTTGTACAACATTAAAGTGACACTGAACAGAAAATGCTTCTTGATTAAGCACCAGGAGCCTTCCCACTCCACACTTTGGAAAAAACCACCCAGCACTGAGAGCTGGTATCGTTCATGTTGACTCCAAGATATTTTCCTGCCACAGAAATGTGTTTTTCCAAAGGGGAATCTTGCATAGAGACTCCCTATCCCACAGCGATACAGCAGCAGAGACCCAGAGCCGCTCCAGAAAAACGAGTTCCACTTTTTGAGATTCTTGGTCACAACTGCACCTTCCCAGAGCTCCTTTCCCACCTCACGCTGATCATTAACACGTTATTTATTTGTTATTTACCACTCGCCCTCATGAATCCACCAACCTGGAGCTCATCTCACCGGCTTGGCTGGCAGAAGCCTCTCTCCCAGAACCCAGATGTCTCTTAAACACCAAGAATGATCTGCTAATGGCTTTATGGGATTAATTAACTGTTTCTTTCTCGAGATAACAGGACTTGCAATGAGGAACATTATCTTTAGTGCTACCTCTGCAAATGGAGAATACAGGATAATTGGTACTGCCTGCTATTGCCCATTATGCCCAGAATTAAGGCAGGGAATTTACACACAGTGATTACCATTGGTGTTTTATTACCTCCCATTTTTCTAATGGATTGCAGCTCACACAATGGATGTACAAGAAAACTGCTTTTTGTCTTCTCCTAAACTGAGTATTCTGCTGCAGTGCCCCATCTTTAGCCCGGAGGGTTTCTCTGCTGATAAGGAGCCCACATCTCTCCCAAACCTGGGGGAAGCATTAACTGCACTCTGCATCATCCTAAAGCCTCAAGGAACATCCAACAGGACATCAAGTGATGCTCTATCAATTTGGGAGAGTGCAGAGGTTGTGAAATGCCTTAGACTTCATTTAAGCTAAAACCCTTGGAAGGGCCTGGAATGCTCCAGTCTGGAGATGCTGACAAGCACATCAGGTCACAAACCCAAAACAACAACAAGCTCGTTTTGTTACTGAGAGCAGTGGGAAGTGCACCAGCACCTGGATTTTACTGCAGTTTCTGGTGTCCCTCTGAGGACCATGAGCCTCCTGCCATGGAGTTCAGCACTGATTTGGGTCGGAAGGGACCCCAAAGTTCATCCCATGTCACCCCTGCCATGGCAGGGACACCTTCCACTGTCCCAGGTGCTCCAAACCCATCCAGCCTGGCCTTGGGCACTGCCAGGGATCCAGGGGCAGCCACACAAATCTGAGTTTCCTTGCAAAACCTCCAAGCTGAGCTGTTGCCCAGCAAAACCTGAACATCCAAACTAACACTCAAAGGAAAAAAAAAAACCGTGATGGCAGGGTGAGCAAATGGCAGGGTGCAGTTACAGGGACTGCAGGTTTGTGACAGAACAAATCCCCCAGACAGAGCCCTGGGCGCTCTCAGGAAACCTCGGTGCCACTCAGAATTGTCCCTGTGATAGCCCTCCCTGCCCTGCTCAGCCTTTCCCTGTCACACACTGTTGGGGAAGATGGAAAAGGAAAACCTTACAGATATGACTGCCTGGCAAAAGATTTTGAGAACATGGAAACTACAAGCAAGATCGAAATGAAAGCCGTCTGTGAGACACCAAACCTGAGTTACTGAACAACGGGAAAACAACAGCATGGGCAGCTGAGAGCAATCCCCCCGTGGCTGAACAATCCCCTCTGCCTGCAGACAGCTCCAAGGGGCAGAGAAGACCCTGCCAGCTTGGCAGAGGGGTCCCAAGAGCAGTTTTTAGGGTTTAAAGTGTAACACAGTATGGTAATGCAGTGATTCTTATAGGCTGTGTGTAAATGCTCTAGGGTTTGTATCTTGTATTAGATTGGTTAGTGAAAATCAGAATATTCAGCACAGAAGAAGATTTATTGCTTTATTCTTGCTCTCTCTCTCTCTTACCTTTCTCACCCTCCTGCTCACAGCCCTGCTCTGAGCTGTGGCTGGCAGCTCCAGGCAGGGCCCTTCCACCCACGCCCTTTGCAATAAACCACGAGTTCCAACACTCTGCTTTAGAGATCTCTGCATTTGTCCCCACTGTCTGGACCTGCAGCTCCTATTCCCTGCCCAGGGATGGCTGGGGTGTCCCCTGGGCTCAGCTGGGGGCTGCAGGGATGTGCCTTTGTCCCCTCAGCTCCTCTCCTGCCACAGCATCCCCTGGCACCAGACCAAATCCAGAGGAGCAGGGGAGGATGCTGCTTGCCCCAGGAATATATTCCATTTATGCACTTGGTTTTTCCATAAAAAGCAATAACATGAAGCTGGACTGGGATGTTTTTCCAGCAGAAAGATGAGTGTTCACACTTGCTCTAATTCAGCAGAGCTTTCCAGCATTATCCACCACTGCAGGGATGGCCCAAGATCTGCCTTCCCATCTTTATTTGGATTCCAAGAGACACCAAGAGCAGAGCCCAGCTCACCTGTCCTGGACAGGACCCACCTGCTCCTGCTCTGCTGCATCCAAAGGAATTCCTTCCCCCACCTCCACAGCCCTCCCTCTGTGGGTGCCAGGGATGATAATTCCAGAGCTGCCAAGCCCTGCTGTCATCTGGAAAAGCTTTTCTTTATAAACCAAAAGTGGCTGCAGCTGCTCACAGCCCAGGGGTGACCCAGGTGCCTCCTCTGCTCCTCCCAGTGAGGTGTGAACCCACTGAGAGCCTTGGCCAGGAAGAAATCCTCCCCTCTACCCAACCTAAATGTTCCCTGTATTTAAATGCTCCCTGAATTTATTCCTCTGTGTTCAAACCCCAAGCAGATGTCACCACCTCCTCCCTTTATCCTCACACAGACAAAGGGTGTGTGAGACACAGCAAATTCTCTTCAGGGTATTGCCCCATCCTGGGAAATTGTTACAGGTAATTCCTAAGCAAAACCGAGCCAGCTATGTGATATTTTCTGTACTCCTCCCTTCACAGAAAGCTCTCTGCATTCTGCTCATCCTTGTCTCCCAATGATGAAGATGGCAATGAAGCTACAAAATAAGCTGAGTGCATTGTAACTAAAGCTAAAGGGTCCCAAATTAAATATGAGCAGTGTACAATTTAATCTGTTTCCTTTTTTTCCTACAACTCATAAAAAAATCTTAAATTGTGCTTCTGCAGTTTAAGACATCAGCAAATTCTCTAATTGCTTTCCAGAACCATTGTTATTTTACGAAGAGACTCTCCATCCTCAATGTTCTACAGCTGGAAAATTAAATTACCCTTTGCAGGCAACGTGCACAGGAACCACAGGCACATTTCTGAAGAGACACTGGGATTTTGGGGTGGAATTGTTTCCTGGGAGGGTGGGCAGGGCTGGCACAGGGTGCCCAGAGCAGCTGTGGCTGCCCCTGGATCCCTGGCAGTGCCCAAGGCCAGGTTGGACATTGGGGTTTGGGACAGTGGAAGTGTCCCTGCCATGCCAGGGTGGCTCTGGGTGGGGTTTAAGGTCCTCCCAACCCAAACTGTTCCAGGATTGGATCTCTCTGCATATCCAAGTGCCTGTGGCTGCTTTCCCAGTCCAGCCCCAGCAGCAGAAGGGACCCCCCAGCCCACTGCAGAGGCTCCCAGGTCCCCCCTCTATCCCAGGCTGCAGGGAAGCTGCTGGCAGGGCTGGGGCTCTGCTCCCTTCCCTGCAAACACAGCTCGTTTGCACACAGATGCACCCATCCAAATTTATCTTTCCAAACCGGTAATCCTCAGCCGTTTTCTCTCCTCTCTCACTGCTGCTGTTCACTTTTCCAGGCCTGCTCTGTGCCTTCTGCCCCTGCCCTGTGAGGCTGCTCCTGCTCACCCCCACGCAGCCACATCCACTCCCCTCAGCAGCCCTGGCTGTTTTTCACCCACCTTGGGGACAGGCAGCACACCGAGTCTGTGCACTCCCCTGGAGCAACCTGGTTTTGCTCCCCTCTGCTTTTTGATCATTGTTTATTTCTGCTCTTACACAGCTGCTAATTTCCCCAAACTCCTTTTTGTTGTTAATCATGCATCAAAGCCTGCCCTGACAATCCCTCATCCTCCTCCTCTGCCTTGTTTCACAATTAACTCATGGTCACAACAACTCCCTCTTCCACAAACTTCTGTCTCCTCTCTGAGTCTGCCCAACAAATAGCAGCAATTAAAGCTGCCCTTAATTAATACGTTGGTATTACGAATTTCCTGCCCCGTTCTCAGGATCAGTATTCCCACAGCCTTCCCATGAATGTAACAACTGTCAATTCATTGATACCAGCATTATTTTATAAACAGAAGTTTAGGGAAGCAGGTACAAACTCAAGTGCGTCATTGCAAGGCTTGGCAGAAAATTCCTTGATCAGATCCTTATAAATCCTCATCTGTGCTGCCATGGATTCATTTGGGGTTTGTGCTAATTCACTGCAGAGTCCTGTAATCCCTTGTCATAAATATGAAGGATTTCACCCAGCCTATTAACCTGCAGAATTACAGATTGCCAGGGAGTAAATCATCCCCCTTTTCCAGACACACCAACAAAAGGTTGAGGAAAAATTACTCATTCATTTTTATAATCCTTTAATTCTCGTAGATGTTCCTCTGGAAATTGATTTAAATTGATGAGTCACAGGGCACAATTGGTGTAAATTTTTCAAGCTGAAGACGTTGCCATCCATGGAGTGATGTCAGCATCCAGCCCTGTGCCTGCCACAGCTCATCCCTCTGCCAGCTCTGACACTGAAAATTCAGGATCCAGCTCCCAAGGCTGGCAGAGCAAATGGGATTTAATTAGATGGAGCCTGACCTGTCCTGACACTTATTTTTCTGTTGCTCAGATGGATGGGAAGGGCAAAGCAGAGGCAGAAATTCACCTTCTGCAGGTGTCAGTGGCTCTGTGCTGGTCTCAGGGACACTCTGTGCCTGTCACATATTCCAGGGACAATGTTCAGCCACGAAATCCCACAAAATTCCCCCGTGGGAACCCCAGGCCACCACAGAGAGCACCTCACCCAGCTGCAGGCTGACCCCACAAGTGAGCACCTGAAAGAACTCAGCATTATCCACAGCAGGAAAGCACTTCCCAACTCTTCACAGCCTCTGCTCTGTCAAAATAATCCCAGCAGATTTTATCCTGCTCTGGGTTATTGCTGGGCAGCTGCTTCCCAAGAGATATTTGCTGATATAGTTCACACAAGGATAAACAAAACTAACCCCCTGACTTGATCAGAATGACTCTTTTCCTTGTTCTGTGGCTAGAGAGGATCGAAATTTCAGAAAAGATGATGAAATCCTACTGGTTTAGCCTGAAAAATCTCTCACAGAACCAGAAGATTGTCCCAAATAATGCATTTGTCAGCACCACATGAAGTTACCACCCAGCCCGTGCCACACCAACACCCACACCCAGCTCGAAAAATGCCTTAAAAGTGCCCCAAAAATCTCACCTGGCCAAGCTTTGCTCTAGCATGGTTCTATCCATCTAACACGAGCAGAGCACATGAATTCCATGTGCTGCCACAGTGTCCCTGTGCCCCTGGGGACAGGGACCAGCAGGAAAAGGAGACAAGTGCAGCCCCCACAAGCTGTGAGACATTCTGGTTATTTCTACAGACTGGCACTGCCATGCAGGGGGATTCAGAATTCCCATTAACAGCACCCAAGCTTTAATTCCAGATGCTGCTGGAATATTCAACCCCTGGCATTCAGTGTTTGCACGTTCAGTGTGGCACCTCCAGGCACTGACCACGATTTTCTGGCTAAAAGCCTTTAAGTCCAGAATTGTCCCTGAGTGTGCAGAACACTTCTGTCAAGCTGTGGACTGCCCAGCACAGCTCCAGCTCCATTAGCTGGGTACACAGCCTGTAATTACCCCCAGCAATAACTGCCCTCTGCAAGGGAATCTCTTCTAATTCCAGTTTGTCCCCGTGCTGAAAACAAATTCATTATCAGGTGGACAGGAGCAGTGAAATTCCAATTAAATGTGCAATAAATTTCATTTTATTCCTCCAGCACGACTTTAGCAGAAGGAGCTGCCACAAGTCCTGAGAGGCAGAGGAAGGTGAGCTTCAAGGTGGAAGGTCCCTACCAGACCTGGAAATGCCATCAGTAAATCAAACACACGTGAGATCAGGCCTGCTCTGCTCTCCCTGAATCAATGAAATTCCAGAGTCTTCAAGGGGCACCTCAAAATCCTGGAGACTGAGGCAGGCAAGTCCTGCTCCTGGTCAAACCAGAGCGACCACAGGTTCTGCCATGCCAGCACAGAGTCACATCTCATCTGGAAAAGCCCTCCCAGCCCTTGGAGTGCCAGCTGTGCCCCACGCCCACCTTGTCCCCACCCAGAGCACCGAGTGCCACCTCCAGGAATTCCCTTGGGCACTCCAGGGATGAGCACCCCAAATCTCCCTGGGCAGCTGCAGTGCCTGCCCAGCCTCCAGCAGTGAGCTCCTTGCAGCCACAGCTCGTGGAGCACCGCAGTTCACTGCCACACAAGGCACAGACAGAAACAGAGGACAGCAGCCCAGCTGGAACATGAGAGGACCTGACACGAGAGCCACTGCCAGCCTCAGCAGGAGGAGCTTTAGTCACTGTCCCAGAATATGCTCGTCCCTCTTGCTCCCCTTGGCACAGTTTGGAGTGATCCCTGCAGTTCCACAGGAGGTTTTTGCCCCAGCTGTTGTCCCACAGCCCTCCTCGTATCCCTGGGGACACTGGTGGCAGCTTTCAGAGGAGCCAGCACAGCTGGGCACGAAGGAGCAGCAGTGACACTTGCACAGGAGCCAGGAGGGGCTGGGGCAGCTCTCACACACCACTTTGGGTGAAACCTGTGTGTTTGTCAGCAGTGCTGCCCAAAATGCAGCCTGCTGCAGGTCAGCTCTGACACCTGGCTGCTCACACTGAGATCCTGGCAGCAGCCAAGCAGCCATCCCCAACCCCAGGTCCAGCAGAGCTCCCACCCAGCAGCTCCAGGAGGAATATTCCAGGCAGCCCATGGCTCTGTGCATCTGAACTCCCCGTGGAAAGCCCTGAGAATAAGCAGAGCTGACACTTGGACGTGTGACACAGCGTGTTACACAACAGCTCCTGTCAGCTCTGCTGGGCAGTGCTGCCCTGGCTGAGCTCCCACGGCCAGGGCAGCATCCCCAGCCCCCCCTGCTCCTCAGGAAAGCAGCCAGCCCTCCCAACCCTCCCAATTAACAAGAACTAACTCAGGAACGTGCCCTGATATTCACACAGCTCCTGGGGGGAACAGCCAGAGCACATCCCCAGCACTCCTGATTTCCCAGCACTCCTGATTTCCCAGTCTCTGGTTTCATGGGGAAAGAAGAGATCATGGAGTGGCCAGTGCTGGAGTCAGTTAGAGTGGAAGTCACTCTGGGAAGAGACGAGTCACTTTTCCGTAACATTAGTCTAAATCAATAAAGTTCTTCTCAAAAATTATCTTTCCAAGCCAGAGAGTCTGAACCATGTCTGCTCTGAGAGCTGATGAATGCAGTGCACGAGTGCTTTGTGCATCTGATACCACGACTCTTAGATGTAACTCCAGCACAATATGGAAATTATAAACTTCCTGATTGAAATTAAAATTGCTTGCATTAAATCCTGCTCACTAAATCCTGGCAGCATCACAGTGAAATTGCTCCACGTGTTGTAATTGCTCCCAGGATCCAAACCCAGCTGGCAGCACCCAACCACCCATCCCTGGCTGCCCACCCTGAGCAGAGACAGCAATTCCCCCTTGGAAAAATCAGATTTATCCCGTGAGGCTGACTGCAGGCACAGCAAGCAGGCAAAAGGCAGAAAGAAAAGGGACAGGAAGAGAGACTCCAGTGCTGGACAGAGCTCCTGAATTTGGTTTATCATCAGCAACAACAGAAGCTTTCCTCAGAGCTTCCCCCACAGCAGAGGACCCCTTGTCACTCTCCTGCCACCAGGGAATTGCTTTTCCAGGCAGCACAGCCCCATTTAGCACTCAGCCTGCAGGAAGGATAATGCAAACAGACTTCATTGCTACAACTGACTGACTGGGAGGACACAATTCTCAATAAATCTAATATTTCCAAGTGCTCTTCCTGCCAAAGCAGCACTTTGGATTTGTGTTGGTTGCAGAAGTGAGCAATAATGCATTTTAGATCTAATAGTCTCTCCAGCAGAGGCACCTCGGAGTGCTTTGGCAACACTAAAGAACTACAGTGCAGGGTGGGAGACACTCCTGGGCAGATTGCTTCCCCCAAAGTGAGACAGCACAGCTCCCCCCAGGCTGAGGAACAGCTTCCAGCACGCACCTGCCACACACATCAAAACCCACAGCATTCACAGGGACACTTGTGCAGAGAGCTTCAACTCCTCGAGCTGAGATCCAGCAAACACACCCATCCCTGAGAGAGCAGCTGAGGAGCCCTGAGTGACTCCTGGGATCATGTGAGAGATTACAGCAAAGCCTGGCTTAAAAGCCTCTCTGGCTGTGCTGGTTTGCTGTGGAAATGTGAAATCACCAGCACCAGAGCTCTGAACATCTCCCTGCTCCATCCCCAGCGCTCAGGATGCACAGGGGAGCCAAAAGCAACAAAAGCTGCCCCAGTTCAGAGCCCTGCAGGAGGAAAGGGGCAGGGCATGGGCCAGCAGCTCCAGCTGGGGACAGGGACAGGCAGACACCTCTCCCAAAGCAAAACACATCCCTGCTTGGTCTGTGCCGACCTGGGAGTGCACAGAATGGCTCCTCCAAAGCACAGCAGCTCTGTGTGTGCCGGCCAGGCTGGCACACCCAGCAGCCCCGGGCCTGGCTGGCACACGCAGCAGCCCCCAGCTCTGCCAAGGGCTGGGCTGAGGATCCCATCCCAGGGAGGAAGGAGCTCAGCATCCTGAGCAGCTCCTGCCCTGCAGGGCCCAAGGAGTGATGGATGGGGTGAATCTGCAGCTGTTGCCTCAAGCAGGCAGAGTTATGTGACACTTCATCATCAGTATGGATTCCACAGAGCCAGAAACTCAGGATGGCCAAAAAATAATCTGCCATTCATCAGGAGTGCTCCAGGAGGGAGAGCACAATGATTTTTGATGTTCATTGACTCTCATGCAGCTCCTCAGCTCAAAGGAAGAATGGCTCCTCATTCTTTTTGATTTCTGGATCACAAACACCTTCCTCACAAACTCTGCCTGCAAGAGCTGCAGTCTTGCTTTGTCCCCTGCTCCACCTGACTTCCCCCTCATTTTTAAGTATAACGGATTTTCTTTTTCTCCATCTATAAAAATAATATTGGCAGCAACATCTGACCAGAGCTCTTGGCTGCTTTTCCTCACAAATTGCTGTGACTCCAGAGTGCCTGTGCTCCTGCCAGAGCTGAGTCCCAGCAGCTCTTGGGCTGCAGGACCAACACCTCAAACACTGATGTCACACACTGTCACATCTTTATTTTTGGCACATCAGAGATCATATTTCTATCGCTGTCTCCAAAACTTCCAGAGGCTTTATAGCCAACAAAGCAATGAAAACCTACATGGATAATCAGCATTCTCCTAATGAAAGACATTCCAAGATTTAGCTATAAAAGATGCAAAAATAAGCGTGCTCACACTGCAGGAGTTTTGATCACTAAATTTATTTCTTGCTCTCTACACTTAACCTTGGGAATGTACTACTGCCACTAATGACTGCAAGAGAGAAGGAAACAGTTTTAATCTCAATGATTATGCTCCCTGTGTTGCCTGGAGAAATGGGTTGAAGAAGTTTACAGGAATTGCTGGGTTGTTTGTTTGGCTCCAAGCCAGAGGAGTGCTGGGACCCCCCTGGCGTGTCAGGGATGCCACCACAGCTGCTGTGGCTGCTTTAAAGGGCAGGGAAAACCCTGCTGGCTTTTTGGGACAAGACAAATACCTCCCTAAAATTCCAAGTTCCACTGATTTGAAATTTCACAATTAAAGGGTGCATCCTGCTTTTTTTTGTTGTTGTTCCACAGAAATACAAAATCTGGGGGAAGCTGTGCCTGGTGCCAGAGGAGCTTGGTAAATACAGGCCTGAAAGAGTGCTGGTGCTTTGATCACTGCTTCCCTTATCAGCCCCCGGCTGGAATTACAGCCTAAGCTCCTTACAGGGAGCTTTTCACTGCCCTGCATTCTGCAAGAGCTGCTGCAGGTCTTACAGAAAGGTTTAATCTTCAGAGCACTGAGAAAGGCAGTGCCACTGGCCCTGGCCTCAGAGGGTGGAATCCTGGTGAAAAATGGAACTGCACTTGGCTGGGCATGATCCTGGCTCCTGGGGCACACAGCAATGTCCATCCCCTGCTCCTGCCCCAAGTCAGTAATTAACCCTGCTGCAGTAATTAATTAGCCTCTGAGCTGGTTCTCCCAAGCTCGAGGGGAGTCAGAGCCCTTTCCAGTCCCCAGTGTGCTGGCACAGGTGCCAGGGCTCAGCCCCAGGTGCCACATTCAGCTCCCAGGTGCCAGGGCTCGGCTCTGAGCTGGGGTGGCACAGGTGACAGATTCAGCTCCCAGGTGCCAGGGCTCAGCCCCAGGCTGGGGTTGCCCACCCCAAACCCAGCCTGGGGCTCCCAGTGCTGCTGGGTTTGTGCTCCATAACTCCAGTGCTGCGGGGAGCTCGCTGCAGCCCAGCCTGGGAAGTTTGCAGCCAGTTGCACTAATTAGATAATACATTACAATGAGGGCACTATTTCACTCCTGACACTTCATTCTCCCTCTGCACAGCCACATTTCCCTCAGTAGCCAGCATCACTCAGCACGGTGAAGGGCAATTTGATGCCAAGGAAATCAGGAGCAAGAGAGAGGCACATAAAGCACAAAGAGATGCATTAGGAGCAGGGAGAGCCTATTTCTTAATATTTCCTTCCTTCTTATCTTGCCAATGACATTAGATTGGGCAGGCAGAGGGCTCCATAAAACATCTAATAAACAATTAGGAGCACCAAAGCCTCTCTCAGCCAATTACCTGCAGCTCTGTGCTGGTGGCTCCAGCAATGTGTGGGATGTGTCTGTGGAACTGTCCCGGGCTACTCCAGTCCCAGTGTCCAGCCTGGCCTTGGACACTGCCAGGGATCCAGGGGCAGCCACAGCTGCTCTGGGAACCCCACCCTCACTCAGGAACTCCTCCTCAATATCTAAATTAAATCTGACTTAGAAAACCTATGCTGAGCTGGACAATGATCTCCAGCCATTTATTTATTGAACTGGATTCTTCAGGCTCCATGTACACAGGACTCACTCAAATTAACAATTACATAAGGAAAATAAATCCAGACAAACTGCCCACACGTAAGCAAGAACCTCCTGAAATTACCTGGGAAGAGCCTTAATTACAACAGTACTTGAGAAATACTTTAAAAGATATAATTTTATCTAAAATCCATATTTTCCTTCACTGCCAGTGTCCCACACTGGTGTTTGTGACCAGGCAAGAGAAGCACCTCAGCACGAGGGATGGACACCCCAGTGCCCAGCACTGGTGATGTTCACATCCTCAGCACACCCTGACCCAGGCAATCCCCACCCTGAAAATGTAACAGCACCACAGAGGCAGAGCCACGGCACACAGCAGCCAGCTCTGGAGCAAGGATGCTGACACAAGCTCAGAGAAAGGACAAAACGATGGCACTCAGAATTTAATTACATTGTGGGAGAGTTGAGTGTGTTCCCAAGGCTGGAGATGCTGGAGTTTGGTTAAGTTTGTGTTCCGTGCAGAAATGGTGAGTGCTGGTCAGACTCCTGTCTGTATCTCAGTGGGGACAGCACTCACCGGGAGCTGTGCCCTGGAATGGGAACCGGGGAGCCTGGCATGGGNAGCACTCACCGGGAGCTGTGCCCTGGAATGGGAACCGGGGAGCCTGGAATGGGCACCGGGAGCTGTGCCCTGGAATGGGCACCGGGAGCTGTGCCCTGGAATGGGAACCGGGGAGCCTGGAATGGGCACCGGGAGCTGCCCCCTGGAACGGGCACCAGGGAGCCTGGAATGGGCACCACGCCCTGGGATGGGCACAGGGCTCCGTGCCTTGGAACAGGCACAGGGAGCTCTGGAACAGGCACAGGGGAGCCGTGCCCTGGAATGGGCACTGGGAGCTCTGGAATGGGCACCGGGCTCTGTGCCCTGGAATGGGCACTGGGAGCCCTGGAATGGGCACTGGGAGCCCTGGAATGGGCACTGGGAGCCCTGGAATGGGCACTGGGAGCCCTGGAATGGGCACCGGGAGCCCTGGAATGGGCACCGGGCTCTGTTCACTGGAACGGGCACTGGGAGCTCTGTTCACTGGAATGGGCACTGGGAGCTCTGGAATGGGCACCGGGCTCTGTTCACTGGAACGGGCACTGGGAGCTCTGGAATGGGCACCGGGCTCTGCCAAACCAGGCTCGAAACAGCTCAGGGGAGGACACCCATCCCCAGCTGCCCCAACAGGGGACAACAGGAAACCAAGCACCCCTGCAGAGCAGGATTTACACCCAGCCACCACTGCCAACTCCAGCCACCCTTCATTTGTCCCCCTGCTCCCCTGGTGCCAGCCAGGGGTGACTTTCTGCAGGGTATCTCAATGACTGAGTACACAAAAGCAGCAGAAATCCAATTATGATCCACTTGGATCCCTGCCAACCTGCAGATGAAGTTGCCAAATTACTTTCCATTAACTTTTATGTTTCCCACAGCCATCCAGCGTTCCCCCCAGCTCAGCCCTTTGCCAGGGAGTGTTTTACTGCCAGCCTGCCTTTCCCAGCCCTCTCAGGGTGGGCTGGTGGCCCTGCACCCCTGCTGTCACCTGGGTGCTGCCATACAGGGATGATGCAAAAAGCTCGATTCAAAAACCCACCTCAGTCTAAAAATAACCCTTCCTTCAGCTCTCACAGCCCAAAGGGAGCAGCTTCCTCGCACAATACACCCCAAAAATCAGAAATGCTGGGTGGGTGTAAATTCATGGGCAAAGCTCTAGAGCCATTCAGGAAAACCTTTTCTCCAGACACCATCCTTGGAAGGTTTAGGGACTGAAATGGATAAATCCCTGAGCAATGTGGAACAGAGACCTCCAGGCCTTCCCAGCTGAGTTATTCAGTGATTACAACAAGTTCTACTTGCAGCTCCCCTCTTTTTCTGCATCCTACATTCCCCCCTCCCCATTTAGGAAGCACCAGTGCATGTTTTCTCTCAGGTGAGGTCCAGCTTGGCACACTTTTATCACTGCAGTGAGATCCAGTATCAGCCTTGTCGAGAGAGAAAAAAAAAGTGAGAAAGATGCAGGAGAGTGGTGAAAAATGTGAGAGGCTTCCAGCCCAGCCACTAAGGAAATTTAAGTGGTCTGATGTCAGATCATCACCATTTCCGTAAGCAGCAGGCTGGCAGCTGATGGATGAGGATGCACAAGCATCTCTATTCCACAGGCAGAGAGGGACTGAGGCTAAAATATCACCGTGCTTGGTGTGACAGTCTCACTTAGAGTCACCAGGTTTGTCAGTGTTTTCCTTTGGAGGCCTGCGCCACACAAATTCAGTTTTTCAGCCTGGGAAATTGCCTTTCAGTCATTCTGCCCGCCTGATTAATTAGGCTTCTTCAGAGAAAACATCTGAGAAACAAAGATCTAACACCTGATTTATTCACTCTGGGAGAGTGACCCACCCCAGTGCTGGCACTTGTGCTTAGGCTAAGAGCTCTCCACGGAGGAAGAGGAGGGCAGGGCCACGAACACTGAAACCAGGGGAATCCTGCTGCTGGGCACCGCACAAATGTGGCAAGAAAAAGGTTTCACCGTGTAATTTCTGTCCCATTAGAATCAGCTTCTCCTCCCTGGGGGTCACTTCAATCCCAGCATTAGCTGCACATTTCCAGCACACAAAAAACGCCTGTTGAAAACCCACACTTCCATTAGCACATCCTCATTTCCCTGGGAATGTTCTGCCCGCTACTTTTCCTGCCCGCAGGGGCAGAGGCTCCTGGTGAGAGCACGGTACAGAGACACGTCTGCTCAGATAATACCGGGAATCTATAAATACCACTGTGAAATATCCTCTTTGATAACATCAGGCCAGATTTCAGAATTTATTTACTCCAAGCAGCCGCTAACTCTACAAATAATCCTGCCAACTGCTCGGGGATTTCTTCTGTGCCAGTGGATGATGGGTGGCAGAGCCAGGTCACCATTCACCTGGTCCACACCTCAGGTTTGTCACCACCTGTGGCACACACAGCCTGGGCTTTGAGTTCTGCCTTCCCACACCTGAGTGCTTCCACGGGAATTACAAGAGTTTGGCTACTCGGAAACAACCTTGGCATCAAATCCAGAGGCTGCTCCAGCACCGGGGATGCAAAATCCCTTCCCTGCTTCCTTACCAGGGCTGGGGAGGAGGCAGATGTGCTCCTGGCACTGAGCTCACCCCTCCTGCCACACAGGGGCAAAAACATCTTTTATTCCAGCCCCACAGTACTACAGAGTCACGGAATGTTTGAGGTTGGAAAAGCCCTTCAAGATCGCCGAGTACAATTATTGCCCCAGCACTGCCAAGGCCACCCGTGTCCCCAAGTGCCACATCCACAGAGCTCTGAAATCCCTCCAGGGATGGGGACTCACTCCACCCCACTCACCAGGCTGAGAACCCAGCAGAGACCCCAGATGTGGCACAGAGGAATCAAAAACTGGCCACGGTCGCACTGAAAACCCCACACCACCCCCGGGGAGTGCAGAACCCAGATTTGCTGGGATTTGCAGCATTCCCTCGGATTTCATTGCCAGCACTGCCCAAAGGAACAGCTCCTTGGGGAGGATGCTCCTGGCAGGAATTCCAGGTCAGGCACAGCAGGCCTGCCAAGGAAGGGAAGGACAAATCCCTGCTCCAAACCCATCCCTTTCCTGCTCAAGCTCAGCACTTCAGGAACACAGCAGCCCCTCCAGGGAGGCACCAGAGGCACACAAACCCCAGCGGGCTCCCAAATCCCAACTCCTGCAGGAGCTCAGCTCCCCCCAACCACCACACTGCCGTCAGCAATTATTACACTGACAGTTTCTCCTCTGCTTTGATGTTGCTTTTCTTGTACAAAGAGCAGAGGGTGGAGTTGGGTTTCTGTTGTTTGCGCTCGAGAAAGACTCATTATAATGTGCTTAGGGATGTAGATGTTTTAAGGGTCTTTTCAAGTTTTTTTTTTCCTTATTTTTCAGATTAATTTACTTGAAGGATCATCAGGGGACCAACCCACATGTGCATTTCACGCTGTATCCTTTGGTTTTGAACCAAAAGCAGGATTTTAAACAAAACTGAGTGGGTTTTTGAGCTGAGCCACAGGAACAGATGCAGCAGGCAAGGGCTGGATCCCGAGTCAACCACTCCTGGAACCATGGAATATCCTGGGTGGGAAGGGACCCACCAGGATCATCCAGCCCAGCTCCTTCCCTGCACAGACACCCCAAATCCCAGCCTGGGCATCCCTGGCAGCTCCTGCAGCTCTGGCAGCCTCGGGGCTGTGCCAGCACCTTCTGAGGATGAACCTTTCCCTAAAATCCAGCCTGAGCCACCGTGTCCCAGCTCCAGCCATTGCTGGGTGCTGTCCCTGTCACACAGGGCAGAGCTGGGAGCTGCAGCCCCTGGTGAATCTCCCCTCAGGCTCCTCTCTCCAGCCAGGTGCCCTCAAATGGCCCCTCCAGACCCTTCCCATCTCCATGGCTTCAATGTTTTTGTTTTTTTTTTAGACAAAACTGCCCCAGGACCGGGGGTGAGGCCAGCCCAGTGCAGAGCAGGGTGGGACAATCCCTCCCTGGATGCTGTTCCTATTGTCCCCAGGACAGGGATGTCCCCTTGGCTTCTGGCACTGCTGGCTCCTGTTGCACCAGGACCCCCAGGTCCTTTTCTTGCACACACACAGGGGGATGAGGAAATCCTTTTCTCAGAGCCCCAGCCTAGCCTTGGGTATTCCCTGGGCCCCAGGGGCAGGGAAGGCTGAGCTGAACTGGAGCCAGGTGTGTTTGCTGGCACAGCAGTGTGGGGTGGTGCTCAGAGAGGATCCCTCACGTGCAGGCAGTGCTGGGGCAGTGCCAGGGCAGTGCTGACACACAGAGCTCCTGCCTGTGTGCTCAGGACCTCCTGGATAAACAGGCACTGCAGCAAGGACAGCACTGACCTAATTCCATCCTCGTGGAGCTGCTCCAGAGCCTTTCCAAGTGCCCCAGCAGAGCCAGCCCCCCAAGGTGGGGAGCACGAGGAGCTGATCTGCAAGAATCCACAGGAAGGTTTAACAGCTCTTTTATCTTTGGCTCCCTTCTGGTGTTATTTCAACATCGATTTGCATAGTCAATATAAAACTCTACATTTAAACTGCCTGCAAGGATGACACCATCAATCCTCAGCTCTATTCACAAAATTTATTATTTGTTTCAATTTAAGAGAGATCATTGCCGGATTACACAGTTGCTGATGAGGATTTATATTTACATTTACAGCAAGCAAAATACATGTCTTCGTTTTTGTTTTTTTTTTCCTTAAGTCATCTCCACCACTGTGAAAGAGGGAACCAAAATAAAATCAGTGTGTACACTCTCCTGAATGCCTGCAGATCCTGTTCTGCCTCATCTTTCCTTCAGACAATATTGCAAATTAGCCAGCATCTGTACCACAGCAGAGCATGAGCTCGATCATGAGGCAGAATTAAAGGGTATTACTGAGACAGCCTTAATCTTACGTGGCTGTGAAATCGAGTGCTCAGATGTGAGGGAAAACTGGGATGTAAAATGCCCCAGTTGTGCCTCTGTGACACGGCATCAGGCACCAGCAACGACCCCACACATAAACCAAGAGCAGCAGCACCCAGGGATGGACTCACCCCCACCCAGCTGTCAGGGCATGGAAAACACAGCAGGGCAAAGGAACCGAGTCCCTGGAGATGTGACACTTATCCAGCCTGACCTGCTGAGCAGCATAAGCCTGTGATGCAGCAGATTTCATCAAACAAGTCTTTTAACACATCTCATGGGATTTGGGGAAAAAAAAAAAGCCCACAAAATAACAGGGATGCATCACCAAAGCAGCTGAACTCTGATTTCCCACGTAACTGGGGAGAGAAAATAACTGAGCTGTGATCATATTCTACATCACCCACAGAAGTTCATAAAAGTTACAGCTTCTCTGAAATAAAAGGAGTTTGAGTGTGAAACGACCTGAACAGAAGCTGAGTGGTGAGTTCTGCCGTAGAAAAATAAAGCAGAATTGTTTTCCAGGACAAGAGCAGGAGGAACGCTCCGTCCCCACTGCTCCCCGTGGGCAGTGCAGCTCCTTGGAGCATTGCTGTGATCACACCAGGAACCTCCTGCCAGCACCTGCACTGCCCCCTCCCACAGCAGGAACAGGCAAAGACATCCATCCCAAAAACACCCCAGAGACAACTGAGCTTATTTGAACTAGTGTGAAAAGAAGAAAATGTGCTAACACAGCCAAAAATCACTAAAACTGCACAGCAAGCTGCTCCCAAAGCTCCCAGCTCCAGCCTGGACCCACCTGAGCCCAACACGGGGCCAGTGGGGAGCAAGGCTCAGTTCATTTTTCTGAATGATCACCTCCAGAAATAACAGATCCTGTAACGAGTGATCCATGACCTGAACAATCACCACATGATTAACAGAGATGAAAGCAGCTCTCTGTCATCAAAGCTGCTCAAAGCAGGATGAGCCCTGGCCTCTGACTGAAGGTCTTGGAGAAGTGAATCATGCTCCAGTGTGTCCTCATTCACCTGGCTTGTCCTTTTCCCCCCTGGATTTTCTTTTCCAGTTACCTGCAATTATTACAAGTGTCTCATAGTGGAGCAGCCCTGGCACAGGGTGCCCAGAGCAGCTGTGGCTGCCCCTGGATCCCTGGAAGTGCCCAAGGCCAGGTTGGACATTGGGGCTGGAGCAGCCTGGGACAGTGGGAGGTGTCCCTGCCATGGCAGGGGCAGCACTGGGTGGGATTCAATTCCAACCCAAACCCTTGTGTGTCTCAGGACCCCAGAGAATGGGTGTTTATCCCAAAAGTGCAACTCTCCAGCCCCCAGGGATCAGCTCCCACTGTCCCTGTTCCGTCCCTGGAGCAGACAGGCAGGGAAGGAGCCCAAGCCCAGCAGAGGATTCTGACATTTCCTGGTTTCTCCTGTGTTTACATCAGCCTGCTATCAACTCACTGACTCCAGGCAAGGAGAAACACAACCCCACAGGCATCTCCCCCTCGGTACCTGCTCCAGGATTGCTCAGACCCAGGCAGTGATACAGATCTGAACTGAGGAACACCTGACCTCTTACTCACTCCCAGACAGATCTGCCCAAGGCAGCCTTGGTGCAGAGTCACAGCAAGCTCTGAATGCAAAGATAAAGGCCACAATGCTCCATCAGGCAGAGGAAATTTCCAGCCACAGAGGTTCAATCCCCTCCTTTTTGCAATGTGAGGTCTGAGTCTGCATCCTGCTCAGTGCCAAGTCTGTGCTGCTGTCACTGGAGCCACCTGAACCTCCCAGCCACAGCAGAGCACAGGCTGCTGCATTATTAATGCACGGACAATAAAAACAACGTGTGCCCTCCCTCTATTTATATATTTGCTGTTGTTTTGTAGCCACTCACTCACATTGGTCTCAGGCGTGCTTTCAACTGAGCTACCCCAGCAGCTGCAGAGCATCCTGGCAGGGTGCAAACAGCAGCACAGCCTGCTCCTGTCCCAGTGTGTCTGTAGGGGCTGCAGGGGGCTCCCTGTCCCCTGGGACTGTCCCAGTGTGATTATAGGGGCTCCCTGTCCCCTGGGACTGTCCCAGTGTGATTATAGGGGCTCCCTGTCCCCTGGGACTGTCCCAGTGTGATTATAGGGGCTCCCTGTCCCCTGGGACTGTCCCAGTGTGATTATAGGGGCTCCCTGTCCCCTGGGACTGTCCCAGTGTGATTATAGGGGCTCCCTGTCCCCTGGGACTGTCCCAGTGTGATTANGGGCCCCCGGTCCCCTGGACTGTCCCAGTGGGATTATAGGGGCTGCAGGGGGCTCCCTGTCCCCCGGGACTGTCCCCCCGTGTCCATGGGGACTGCGGGGGGGCTCCCTGTCCCCCGGGACTGGCAGACTGCTCAGCCGTGAGTCACACAGAGCAGTGGCAGGGGCTCAGGCAGCCTTTGTGCAGCCCAGCCTGGGCACAGCCCGTGGCCACGCCTGGCTGAGCAGCTGCCAAGGGGGCAGATGTGCCCCAGGCCCCCCCAGCACTGCAGCTGCTGGTTGTTCTCTGGACACAAAGCACCCCAAAAAGGCACAGACTACGTGAGCAGGGACTCGCTGCCAGCCCAGGGCTGTGCCAGGAGCCCGTGGCACAGGCAGGGCACTCGAATCCCCCGGGCAGACACTGGCACAGAGGGCAGGGTGAGATGGGGTATGGGGAAGGAATTGTCCCCTGGGAGGATGGAGAGGCCCTGGCACAGGGTTGGCACAAACATTCACTCTGTCACAACAATTCCGTTGTAATTCTGCTCAACCAGTGCCCAGAGCAGCTGTGGCTGCCCCTGGATCCCTGGCAGTGCCCAAGGCCAGGCTGCAGCAGCCTGGGACAGTGGGAGGTGTCCCTGCCATGGCAGGGGTGGCTCTGGGTGGGCTTTAAGGTCCCTCCTATCCCAAACCATTCCATGAGTCCATGACTGACAATAAATTTTAACAAGATTATGAACCAGAGCTCCCCCAGTCTCCACAACTCCCGTAGGATGTTCCTGAATGTTCCAGCACAGCTGCTTCCCCCGAGCTTCCCAAGGCTCCAGTGGCTGCCCTGGGCTCCCCTGGGTCACACTCGTGGAGAAGGAGCAGCCCAGCAAAGCTGGGATGTGTGCCCAGCCCTGCTCCAGGGACAGCAGCATCCCTGCTTTGCATATCTGTTAAACCAGATTAAATACTGCTTAGTCACTTCCAGCAGCCATGGGAGAAGTGACCCAGAAATTCGTTGGAAAACATGACATGTATTCAGCATTGCTTCTGCTGCCAGGCATGGGTGAAGCAGCCACCAGTGAAGAAAGAAAAAAAAAAAAAAAGATTAATTTCTCCCTCCATTGGTCTCCTTCACCTCCCAACATGAGTTTCTTTCACATTTTGAGATAGTAGAACTTGTTTTGCAAAATTAAACACACATAACAGCAATTCCTCTGTTGTGGTCCAAGAGTCACCAAAACCATCCAGGACTTGCTCACATGGCAAAAATTCAAGTCCTAATTCAGTCAATTAAGACATGAAACAACCTCAATTCAGCCTTTTATGTAAGCACTCACTCAGGATAAGGCTGGATCAGGCTTAATCCACTTCCAGAGTGAGCTAAACTCAACCAAACCTCAGCCACTTCTCCCTCACCAAGAGCCAGTGTGGCTTAATAATCTGACCCAGCATTAATTATTACCTTTAAATTGTGTTTTAGTCTGGAACAGGCCACAGCAAGCCCGAGAACATGCAACACTGGAAGATTATTTTATTTTAATGCAAACAGTCACAAACTCAGCCAAGACCCGAAAAAAAATCCCCTTGGAGCATCCAAGTCAGTTCATTTTAACATTTCTTCACTCAGTTATATTTCCAGACAGAAAGACCCAGTAGGAGCATATTTAATCTGAGCAGCATCTTGTGATGATTTATGTTAATTGATATTTAATGGGGTAATTTTAGCCTGGTGCCATTAGCTTTGAAATCTGAGAGATTAGAAGGATCTTACAGTAGAGCTTCATGTACAGAGAAAATTGTGAAGGCAGAAATGCTGAAGTCTCTAGGAACATTCAGCCAGATCTTCTGCAGAGTGGATGAACAGAGATCCTTGAGAAGCAACGTTTTGGGAATTCCTCCTCCTTGCACTGGACTTGCAGGGGGAAGGGAGGGAGCACCTCTGAATGGAAACCCGGGGGGTGCAGGAGGGAGCTCATCACATCCCAGCACAGGAACTGCCCTGGGCAGTCACAGAACCACAGAACCCTGAGAAACAAAGCAGCCTGCAAACCCTGACATGGCACTTTCCACTCTCTTCTCCCTCAGAGAGAGACAAGTCAGTAAATCAGATGCTACAGGTCCTTGCAGCCTGGGAGACCTTCCCATACAGCAGAACAACCCCTGGACTGCAATTCACTCCAAATGATCTTGGGTTTTTTAACAATCCCTGTTGATAATTGAACACTTTCACAGCATTCTGGAACCCAGCTGAGATGGGTGACCACATCTTCCAGTGCCAACTCAACCCAGGCTGAGGCATTTTCCTGCTGTGCAGATTCAGGGGCTGGAGCAGCCATCCCAAAAGATGTGTTCCTTCCTTTAGGAAAGAGGAGGTCGCTGCAATCTTTTCCTCCTTATTTTCCCCTTCTCTGTGTCAGGATCACCTCAATCTTTTGTATTGCATAATGGCAAACCCTTCCCTCCCCTTTCCTTAACAAGGCTGGTTATTTAAAACACTTTTAAGTACATTCCTTTGATTTGTACATTAATATTCTCCAGGCAGGGAAGAAAATAGGACAGAAATAGAGCTTGCTCTAATGCAGGCTGCTCTTGTTTGCTGCTCATGATCTGCACCCTGGGTGCCCATGTGGGGCACACAGACCCCGTCCCTCTGGGCACACCTGGCCCAGGTGAGCTGGCAGGGCTCATGTCTCAAACTCCCACTGCCAACACCTCACAACCTGCCCAGAGCCGCACACCTGATCCCAGCAGGATTCCCTGGAATGCAGCCCCAGCCCCTCAGACAAAGGCAGGGACAGATGGTGGCAGTGGGGCAGGAGGTGGGAACCCTGGCAGTGCCAGCTCTGCAAACCTGCCCTGGCAGGGTGGGACAGATCCACAGTGAATTATCCACAGGGATAATTCACTCAGAGATGGAGCAGTTCTCAGGGCAGCCCAGCCCAAAGCCCAGCTGGCACCAGGGAACCCTGCAGCTCTCGGCACTGCCATGGCCCTGCCAGCCCAGCCTGGCACAGCCCAAGCCCTGCACACTGTGCTGTGAGAGGAAACACATCCTGGGCAACAGCAACCCCACAGCACCGCCCAAACACCAGGGGTTTTCAACAACATCTGCATCCAATTCACTCCGGGGACACAGCGGGACCCAGCCCTGCCTTCCCTGCTGGGCTGTCCTTGAGCATGAACCCATCCCATCCCTCCATCCCATCCCATTTCTCAGCCTGGACAAGCAGCAGCTTCCCTCCATCCCATACCATCCCTCTATTCCATCCCATCCCATCTCTCAGCCTGGACAAGCAGCAGCTGAGGATCCAGCCCAGCCCCTTCCCTTGGAGAGCTGGAGCAGCTCAGCACCAGCCCTGCCTTCCCCCTGGGCTGTCCTTGAGCATGAACCCATCCCTCTATCTCATCCCATCCCATTTCTCAGCCTGGACAAGCAGCAGCTTCCCTCCATCCCATACCATCCCTCTGTTCCATCCCATCCCATCTCTCAGCCTGGACAAGCAGCAGCTGAGCTGAGGATCCAGCCCAGCCCCTTTCCCTTGGAGAGCTGGAGCAGCTCAGCACCAGCCCAGGGTCCTCACTGAGGACATCAACCCAAACCCACAGGAGGGATGAGAGGGGAAAAAGGACAAGAGCATCTCAGATATTCCACCAGAGCATCCCAGCTGCTCCTCTCCAGGAGCACGTGAGTTCATTTTCAGTCTGCTTGGAAAGCTTTGTGACCTGCCCAGCACAGCAGCCCCAAACAGCCCCTTCTGCTGAGCTCTTCCCTCAGAACAAACATTCCCTCTGTGTCACAACAACTCAGCTCTGGTTTCGCTCAGCCAGCACAGGATTATCTCATCACTCATGGGAAACACAGACACTGGCATGAAATGCAGATTTGAAGGAGAAAGGCATTCTGTGGATGAGGGAGGAACCCACAACAGCCCTGCACACTGTGCTGTGAGAGGTCCTTGTAGGAAAACACTCAATGCATCACTTCTGATCAATTGTACTTTCAAGTCACTTTCTTATTTATGGGTGACTGAGAAAACACTTGAGCTGGCAAAATAATTCACATTTGTTTGCACAGACAAAACCAAATTTAATAATGCAGCCCTTTTTTCAAATAAATAAAGTCATGCATTACAAAACATGCATTTAGAGTCATTCTCTGTAGAAAATTCACAGCATGAACTCCAAAGTGCTCCTTTCCCTCCTCTGAAGTGAAAACCTTTCCCAATGTGTGCGTGAGACACGTCATACTCCACTAATAAAAGAATCAGCACCTGAATTTCTGTTGCTCCTACAAATTTAGATTCATTAATAGCAAAAGTTCCATTCAGCTCCCAAGACCCAGAGCAAGGTCCTGGCAAAGCCTCTCATGAGTGAGCAGGAGATGACTGAAAATTCCTTCTGCAAATCCAAGGGGCTGTTTTAACAGATTTGTGGGGTCTGAGGAGCCAGAGGGTAAAGATGGGAATTACTGGGGACAAAGTCAGGTCTGAGATATTTCACAGCAGGAGAGAAACATTCCTGGGGAACTCTGAGCCATATAGGAGCACTAAAACACCCCTGGAGAGGAAAGCTAAAGGGTTTTTACTGAAGATAATGTGCTGAGATTCAATTCAAAGAACAAACTCGGCAAGCAGAGACATCACAACAGCCAGAAATCCATCTTGCAGCAGCAATAACCACCCCAAAGCAGCTGGAATTATTCTTACCTGCACCGAGGTTCTTCCCCTGGGCCACTCTCCCCTCCCCGGCCCCCTCCTCTCTCATTTATCCCCTCCCTCATTAGCCCCCACTAATTGGGGGATTTCCCCAGCCCTGTCAGGACTCAGCCCCATTTCCCCACCTGCCTTTCCCTGCTCCCTCCCACAACGCCTGGGGACATTTCTGTGTTCTCCTTCCTTGCTTCCTCCCCCCTTTCTTCTTGTCTTTTCTAAATGGGACAGCATTAAATTCCTCCAGCCCTGGGATTTGGAAGGTTTCAGTCTGAAGCCCAGTTTTGTCAGTGAACAGCAACAGGTGCCCAGGACATCCCTTCACTCCTGATCCCAACACATGCCTCAAGAATTATTTTTGTTGTTCCTTATGAATTTCAATAAAACCCCTATCCTGATAACATTGCAAGCATATACAATCATATTCATTTATATATATTTATTTATTTCTAATGTATTTTATGCATGCCCTGCATTTAATTTTGCCCCCAAATGCCCTTAGGGGGATTTGCACAGTTATTTTAATAGTCCTAATTTTAAATTCATTGAAATGCATTTATGCACCTTTAGACTGAACTCGTTCAGGCATTTACACTACAGTAATGAATTGCAGGACAGCATTGTAGACACAGAGAGAAATTCTTTCCTTCTGTAGAGTTTGTATTTCTAAATTCAATCGTGGGGTTCATTGACATGCAAAGAGTCCAGGGACCTTTGTTAAACGACGACATTTAACCATAAATGTTTGAGAAGATGCAAAAAGGCGAGAAAGTCTCTCCTATTTGAATATGAGGAAATTAGAAATATTCTAATGAATTCCATTTTTTCACATCTTTCATCAAAGCCTTTGTAAAAAAGGTCACTATCTTCACTTGTTATTTTAAAAAGCCTCCTGCAATTTGCCTTCCTGCTGTAATTAGAGGGAAAGTTCCCACAGCACCACACCACAACAGTCCGGGGGGACTCTTCTTCCTCCTGATTGTCAACAAATTTCAGCATCCAAAGGCAAAAATGATGAATTTCAGAGGCATAATGAGGCCAATGGTCACAGTCAACATTACATAAAGTATTTGCATTTCGTGCTTTCTCTGAACTGGGAGCTCCCTGAAGTCTGCCAGCCTGAATATGCTGAGATGAATTATTATTTTATTGACATTTTCAAACTGTTTGAAACCCCTTTGTTGGATCTGACCCACATTTCAAAGAGGTTCCACTGCTTGCTGTGCTGACTCCCAGCTGCAGGAGCTCGCTCACATTTTTCATCTCCTTATTGCTCGTTCAGGTTCCATCCCAGCCCCAGAAATCCGGCAGCTGCTGGATCCCGGGGATCTTTGACAGCTCGGGGTAGCTCTGCTTTAATGCAGAGTAACAACCAGCACCCTGTCCCCCTCCAGGACAGGGCTGTCCCCGGGGCTGTCCCCAAGGCTGGGCTGTCCCCAGAGCTGAACCCAGGGCAGGGCAGTCCTCAGAGCTGTCCCCAGGGCTGTCCCCAAGGCTGGGCTGTCCCCAAGGCTGTCCCCAGGGCTGTCCCCAAGGCTGGGCTGTCCTCAGGGCTGTCCCCAGGGTTGTCCCCAGGGCTGTCCCCAGCCCAGCTGCTCCTGCTGGTGCCTCAGTCCCACCCGAACGGGAGCACCTGGTGCTCACGATGGACAAAATCCACCTCCAGCCTGCTGGAAGCAGCTCAGAGAAGCTCAGAAGATCCCTGGCAGTGCCCAGGGCCGGGTTGGACATCCTGGGACAGTGGAAGTGTCCCTGCCATGGCAGGGGTGGCACTGGGTGGGATTTAAATCCCTCCCAACCCAACCCATTCCGTGATTCCATGACTTCTCTTTCCCTGTCACTTCATCAGGCTCCAGCCCTGCTGGGCTCCTGTAGCAGCTCTGTGAGGCCTCGTGGAGGTTTCTTGTGATTACCAAGAAATCGGGCCCTGAAAAATAACTCCCAGACTTTCCATCTGCATTTAAAAGTCAAGTTCAATCTTCCCCTATTACAGCTGCAAAACCCCTCGCTATCTAATTCAGATAAAGTAACAGAGCTGCACTCCCAGTGATTGGAACTAAACGCAGTTAACCTTAAAAAGTCACTTTTACAAACAGAGCAGATTTATCTGGATTTAAATTTTAGTTCTTGTGCGAAGGCTTAAGAACAGGTTCCTCCCCATTATTCAATTTAACAATAATAATAAAAACCTCCATGACAACTATAACAAAAAGACTCTGATAAAGCCTGAAACCTTTTGGATAATGAAACATACAATTTCCCTGGTTGAAGCATAATTCCCCAGGGAACATTTTAAAAAAGATATAGAAGAACTGTCGTCTCCCAGTTGTTAATGTACAGAACCACGTGTGAGAACAGCACACGGGAAAAAAATCAACTTTGAGAAAAGCTAAAGAAAAAAATCATGGGTGGGAGAGAGGAGACAACTTCAGTGTTATTAGTGTTAGTCTCATTAGGGTAATTAGAGTCATTAACAGGGAAAAGGAGGAAGGGTTCCCTCGGCCAAGGGGGAGATCCTGGGGTGCAGATCAGATCCCTCTGCAGAGCTGGCACTGCTGCAGCCCTGAGCCTCCCAGCCCCTCCCTGCTTTGCAAAGGAGTCCAGAATCCCATCCCTGATGTCCCTTACCCGGATCCGTGTGGAGCAGAGAGCTGACCCCCAGAACAGCAGCTCACGTTCACTGGGGCTGCTCCTCCCAGCTCAGCTCCAGCCCCAACCTCCCCATTCCTCAGCAGCAGCTGCTCACCACCTCAGTGCCAGGGAGGAACTGGTGCACAGACAGGATGGCAGACTCTGGGAACAGGAACAAACACTTGGCATGGCAAAATCACCCAGGATGGATGGAGGGATGGGTGGAGGGATGGATGGATGGATGGATGGATGGATGGATGGATGGATGGCAAAATCACCAGCCCAGGATGGATGGATGATGGATGATGGATGGATGGATGATGGATGATGGATGGATGGATGATGG
>VWZS01008803.1:141789-159564 GCA_013397075.1 Rhabdornis inornatus | reverse complement strand
CAAAATCACCAGCCCAGGATGGATGGACGGATGGATCGATGATGGATGGATGCCAAAATCACCAGCCCAGGCCCTGGGTTAGGGAATAAACACAGGACAGGGTTGGGAAGTGCCAAACCCTCATGGGATGGGTGCACAGCGGAGGTCAGGGATGGTCTCCAGCACAGGGAATTTTCCTTCCACACTTCACACAGCACACAAGTATCACTTTTTGCTACTTAAGGTTTTATTCATCAGCTTTTTGTATCAATGAGTATTTTTACACAGAGAGCAAGAGGTCTCTTTACTTTTAACGTGTCTCCCTTCACTTCTCAAAGTGCCAAAATGAATGAAAAATTTCAAATTGCCTATAAAATATATGGGTCACAAGCTTAGGTTCTTTCCTGGACTGGAGAAAGGCGTGGGAAATGTCCTGAGCATCTCAGAGCACATTTTACTGCTGCAGCCATTGTATTTGTGTGACTTTTAATATCCCAGCTCCTGCAGCCAGGAGTTACCATGAGAACCTCCACTCTCATTAAAATTCCTGTTCACCCACGGGATTGTGTTTTGGGGTTTGAGGCGGGTCTGTGTCTGCCAGGTTTTAGGAAATTTTGTATTTTTAAGTATTTTTTCTATCAGGGTAGGGGGCTTTTTTACAGAAAATGCCAGTTCATGAAGTGCAAAGGGTGTGATCACATCTTAAACCAAGCAGATGGTCTCACTGCTCCTTTAACCTGGATCTCTCTATTTGTGGCTTTGGCTGCTGTCTCACAGGACCTCAGAGGTGCTGCTGGTCACAGCCAGCAGCCAGGCTGTGATCTCCAATCCCCAGAATCATGTTCCTGTCAACCAGGTGTGAATTTTAAATCCCATTTGGAGAGACAGGATGATAAAGTGCAAAGCGGTGTGGAAAATCAACTCATTAACGTGAGAAATCCATTCTAACACAAAGAGAGCCCAGTAACACTGGGATGTATTTGTCTGCTCTGGGATGGATCCCAGCACTGCCCCAAATCCCTCTGGGCTGGGTTTGGCTCAGCAGTTCAAGCAGCTGGGCCAGAGAGGCTCCAGCACAAGGTTTGGTGAAGCTGCTCGAGCTCTCCTGCTGCCACGGGGGGATCAGCTTTGTCAGCAGACACTGAGGATCCCAGGGATCCCCCTGCAGTGCCAGGGAAAGGCTCTGATCCTCGGGCACGTGTGGGATTCTCACAGCTCTGCTCAGCTCCTCTGGCTCCTGCCCAGCCCAGCCCCAGCACAGAGATTCTGTTCAAACTGCACAAAGCAGATTTCACCTCAGACGCTCCCAGATCCCATTCCCTCCATGTGCTGGCAGCACCAGCACGCCCACCTGAGCAAATCCAACACCAGCTGATTGCCAAAATCCCGGGCACATTCACCAAAATCCCAGGAATGTTCACCAAAATCCCAGAAACATTCACCAAAATCCCAGGCACGTTCACCAAAATCCCAGAAACATTCACCAAAATCCCAGGAACATTCACCAAAATCCCAGGCACATACACCAAAATCCCAGGAACATTCACCAAAATCCCAGGCACATTCACCAAAATCCTGGGCATGTTCACCAAAATCCCAGGCATGTTCCCAAAAATCCTGGGCACATTCACCAAAATCCCAGGAACATTCACCAAAATCCCAGGAACATTCACCAAAATCCCAGGAATGTTCACCAAAATCCCAGGAACATTCACCAAAATCCCAGGCACATTCACCAAAATCCCAGGAATGTTCCCCAAAATCCCAGAAACATTCACCAAAATCCCAGGAACATTCACCAAAATCCCAGGCACATTCACCAAAATCCCAGGAATGTTCCCCAAAATCCCAGAAACATTCACCAAATCCCAGGCACGTTCCCCAAAACCCCAGGCACGCTCTCCTCGTGCCCGGATTGCCCAGCCAGAAGCCCGGCAGTGCTGGCAGCCAGGAACCAAGCCCTGTGACGAGGGGACAGCGTTCTCTTCTGCACGAGGACACGCCTCGTCAGCACTGCCGGAAGCCCAACAGAATTTCTCTTCCCAAAGCTCAGGGAGGAAATGTGGGGCTGGTTCTTTCCAGGTGGATTTTGTGTTTGTCCCTGAAAGAACACGAGCCACACCCCAAGGTTTGGCCCTATCATTGTGTGACAAATCCACTCCAGGCAAAACCCAGCTCTTTATGCACTGCCACTGCAATAATTTATATTTTTCCTGTTGGATGGGCAGGGAGAAGCCCTGGTTGAGGTCAAACCCTTCCTGGCCACCTTTCCCAAGACAAATCCTTAGCCCAGTCCTGATGTGAAGGATTTATGCATCCCACACAAACTCTGCTGAGTTACACACCCATTTCTGTGACAGGCTGTATTTTATAGATCAAAAAACCCCAAACAATGTCTTCCAGAGATGTCTGTTCTATCTGTGATGCCTGCAACGAGGATGAGCAGCATGGCTTTAAAATAAAATGGGAAAGGTTTTGTGGGTTTGGCATCTGCTGGAGGATTCAGGTTCAATAGCACAGACACCACTTTGCCAACTGTTAAGGAAAACACATTCCAGTTGTACCACATTTTGCTTGATTTATATGAGCACTGGGAGAAGGATGAGGAGGAAAGAATAACCTGCAAAGCAAAAAAAAAAAAAAAATTTTTACCTCGTTTTGCTGCTCTGAGAATGAACCTGCCAAGGCACTGCCAGCCCCTGCTCCTGGGATGTGCCACACATCCCTGGGCACTGGGCTGTCCCTGGGTACCAGCAGGGTCCCTGGAGCTGCTGGGGCTCATTTGGGAAGTTCATAGGACCGAGAGCAGGGAGTGGGATAAAAATCAGACAAAAATCAGATAAAAAATCCCATCTCTGCTTCCCTGGGTGCTCACCTGCTGCAGGCAGGAGTCAGGCCATGCACTGCTTTTTGAAATCAGGTATTGTCTGATGCAGGCCTGACAGATTTCCCAGGATACAAGGTTTTGTGATACAGAGCAGGTGCCAGAGCAGCCCTGGGTTTGCTGCTGTTCCCCACCACCCCCCAGGAGAAGCAGCACCCAGCCCAGCACCAGCAGCCCCTCATGGCACCCAGACAAGTCTGGGGAAGTTCTCTGTCCAAATCAGGGCTAAAAATAACTTTGCTGAAGGGGCCAGGAGGGAGCAGTGCCTGTGCTCCCCCCTGCAGCTCACAGCCTCAGCCCATTAGGGCCAATTCCCTCTCCCAGTGCTGCTCTCCCTGCCAGGCCATTTGCTCCCTGCTTTCTATTTTTAAAATTGCTCCAGCTCCTGAGAGTGTTTTGTTCAGTGCAGTGACAGGCTGTCACTTATCCCAACGTGCCCCTTCCCTGTGCCCAGCATCCCAGGGAATCCAGCCAGGCTTGGACACTTCCAGGCTCCCTGCAGGGCAGGAGGGAGCTCTGCAGGGCAGCCACGGGGTCATGGGGTCCTGGAATGGGTTGGGTTGGAAGGGACCCCAAATCCCACCCAGAGCCACCCCAGCCATGGCAGGGACACCTCCCACTGTCCCAATGTCCAACCTGGCCTTGGGCACTGCCAGGGATCCAGGGGCAGCCACAGATGCTCTGGGAAGAGGGAGAGGCACACACAGCACACACGTTCATTGCTAAAAATTTCCTTGTGAGGAAGCAGCAGGAGGCAAACCAAAGCAATATTTACCAAGAAAACAATTCCTGCAGTCTGTCCCTTCGCTTGCTGCACAGAGGTGCCACAAACCAGCGAGGAACTGGTGGGATTTTTAATAAATTGCTCCAGCTCCTTCCTAGTTCAGAGCAGGGATGCATCCCCTCAGCTCCTCCTGCAGTCTGTCCTTGCTGTGTTAGGGGTCAGAGCAGCCCCAGGTCCACTCCAACGGTTGGATTCCGTCCTGGAGATCTTTCCCAACCTTAATGATTCCGTGATCCCAAGGAATCCATTCCGCACATCCTCCATCTCTGCACGTGGTGCTGAGCAGAGTTTGGAGCCAGGCTCAGCTCCTGGGTGCTGGCAGCCAGGGAAGAGTCAGGACAGACATTTAAACCTGCAGCTGGGGGCTGCAGCACGCCCAGAATCAGCCCCGGGCTGTGTTTCCGTGCCCACCCTGGTCAGAGCAGAGGCTCAGCTGAGGAGGCACCACCAGAATCCGCTGCCAGATGGAGCAGCACAAGCTCGGCTGGGCTCGAGCAGGATGTCTCCCAGCCCTGTTCCTCGCTGCTTTTGTGCTCAGAGTTATTTCATGCTCTTCTGAAATGCAAGGAGGTTCTTCCTGAGGAAATAAGCACAGAGGTGGGAGGCTTTTTTCAACAATTCGATTCCCCAGAAAAAGATATTTTTCGCAGGTGGGAAAAACTGTATTTGGGATTTATTTCATTTCTTCGTGGATTTAATGCTCTTCACAGTTTGCCATGTCACTGAAATATTCCTGAAGAAGAAAAGTGGCTTTCCCAGGGACTCCATTACCTCTGCTCTGCTCCTGTTTCACACTGAGCTCTTGGGGATCCTGGTGTGTTTTAGGACTGCCCTGGGATCCTCCATGGGGCTGGAAAAACCCATTCCTCATTTCCACATTTCCAGTTTAACCAAACAAGAGCAATCGAGCTGTCACTCCCTCGGGGCTGCTGCCACCCTGGGCACTGCAGGCAGATGGAAAATTCATCTTTTTGTGTCAGCTTCCAAAATCCTGTGGAGTCCAAAATCCCTTCACCTGGGACGGCAGCATTCTGCTGCAGGAGGTGGAGCAGGCAGTGAGCTCCCAGTTCAGAGAATCCCAGGATCCCTGAGGCTGGAAAAGCTCTCCCAGCCCTTGGAGTGCCAGCTGTGCCCATCCCCACCTTGTCCCCAGCCCAGAGCACTGAGTGTCACATCCAGGAATTCCTTGGACACTCCAGGGATGGGAACCCCAACCCTCCCTGGGCATTTCCAGTTCTCCATTCCAGTTGTCCCAGGTTTGCTGTAAATCAAAACATCTTTTCCTCCTTTGGAAATCCTCCACTGTAGCCACGGTAGACACATCTCAAAAAGATAATTTCCTTTGCATCACCATCCATGGAAGGGACCTTAAGGATCATCCAGTTTCTCGGAGATTTTCTGTGCTGCTGTCAGATGGAAAAACTACAAACCCACAAAAAGTCGTTTAATTAATTTTTATTGTCAATATAATTTCTGTGCATTCAAGCCCTGCCACAAAATTACCTGCTTTAAAAATCACTAAACCGTCTCTATTAGTGCTGGGTTTTATTCCTGCAAAAATAACAACCTCCTGCCAAATTTGAGCTGACAGTTTGTCTTTATTTTTGTAGTTATTCCTGCCATTTTTTATTAAATGGAATTTGGCCTTGATCCTATCCATTAGGACTCACTTTTGATGGGATCCACGTGGGAAACACCTCTGGGCACTCAGTGCTGTCTGTGCTGGGGAGCTGCCATTAAATCCCAGTGTTCAATTCCAGCCATCCATTAGATTTACCTGGATTTGATTATTTCAGCACTGAGCTCTGGGTAGCAAGAGGTGTTTCTAAAGCAGGAAATGCTGTCCCAGGACACCAGGACATCCATGGGGACAAGGGCTCTGCTCTGGCACCTGCAGTCAGCCAAGCCAAGCTTTCTTTGGCCATGAAACTTCTGAGATTGACTGATCTGTGTTCCTCTCAAAATAAATTTGTATTAATGGACTTTTGTATTAATGGACTATTAATGTACTAAATTTGTATTTAGATGTATTTATTGTATTCAAAATGTATTTATTGTATTAATTTTATTTAAAATGTATTGATGAACCTCAACATGTATTTATGAATTTTTTTGGGGGTAGATGGGTGTGATGCTGATGGCCCCATAAACAGGGGGTGCCATGGGGTGCACAGGGGGGTTCCAGAGCCCCCCAAAGCTGCACCCCCCACCTGCAGCTGACCTGAGATCTCACACCAAGGCCCTGGGGTGGCTGTGACTGCCAACAGAACCTGCTGCACCTCTGGGGCTCAAATCCTGCATTGGCAGAGGGGGAGAATTCCTGCTGTGCCACTCCTCCTTCGCAGAGCCTCTGGGGACAGGGGCACAGCCTCCTCCTGTGCCACCAGCCCTGGCACTCAGGCTGCTCTGGCTGCAGAAACACCACATGGCATGATGAGGCTGAATTTAACGACACGAGACAAATCTCCGTTCTGCTGAATGCATAATTACCGGTGTTAAAATATTTATGGGATAAGAAATTTATTAGGAAATTAGTGGTGCAGGGGCTTGCTCTGCTGTACACAAATCCTAAAGTGGCAGGAGAGAAAACAAGCTTGCAAAGAACCAAAGCTGGGCATTTCCACCTGAGACAGTGCAGGGACACAGATCCCTCTGTCCTTGTCATCAAAGATACTGAATAGGGAGAACTGGGATTTTATTATTTTCTTAATCTGGAAAATCTTTGGTTCTTTAAAGAAGGGCTATCATGGAAGCAAACTTCTTTTTGGATTGGTTTTGAACACGAGTAGTCCAGACTGGTAATGCACCCCTGGGATGAGCCAGAATTTAAAATCAGCTCTGGTCCCCAGAGCACTGGAGATGTGGGCTGACACCTTGAGCCTGCCTCAGGCAGGGCTGCAGCTCCACAAGTCCCACCACAGTGCATTCATCTCCAAACCTCTGCTTTTCAGATCTGCCTTCCAGTATATCAAAGGGAGAGCACAAGTCCTGCTGTAGGAACATCCCTCTTGCGTTTTGTGTTGCACTCGAGCCTCAAAGCCTGCTGTGAAAACAGAGCCAGAACAAACCAGGAAAACTTCCAGCAAAGAGGATAAAAGCTGAGTATTAAGGGGAAAAATAAGCAGTCTTTCTTGAAGGCTGTAGAACATTCCCCAGAAAAGTTTGCAGGAGAGCTTAGGCTGCTGGGACCAGCCTGGCACCACAGGTGGCATCCAGCAGGCAGGAATTGTTCCCTGGGAGCGTGGGCACAGTGCCCAGAGCAGCTCTGGCTGCCCCTGCATCCCTGGCAGTGCCCAAGGAGGCTGAGGGATGGTACCAGGGCTAAAGGTGCCTGAAAGAGCCCAAGGGAATGTGCCAGCTCCCTGCTGCCCTCCCACCAACCCCAGCCACTGCTGCAGCATCCCAGGGAGAGGCTGGGGAATTGTGCAGAGACTGGTTGGTGTTTGCATCCTGTACAACGTCCCCCCTGCTGCCCTGTTCCACGGGACACTCAGCCGGGGACAGCGGGATGGGGTCTGTGTGCAGGACAGGAATGTGGCTGCTACAAAGCCACAGGGATCAGCAGTCCCTGGCACAGCAGCACTGCTGGGCTGGGCTGAACTGGGGTGGGGAGCTGGGAGGGATGGCTGGGGCAGCTGGCCCTGCGGCACATTCCCAGGGGTGCCAGAGCTCCTGAGGGCTGCAGGAGTCCCTGGCACAGCCCAGGGCAGTGCTGGGATCTCGGTGCATCCCTCTGGCAGCCACAGGAACAGACCAGCACTGCCAGGAGCTGAGCTGGGTTTGTGTCAGCCCTTCCTGGGGGAAGCTGGATCAAAGCCATTCCTCAGGACAGCTCCAGCCCGAGCTCTGGGCTTTGTCAGCACTTGTTTTACCCGCCAGTGAGGAGCTACAACAGCTGTCAAGGTGTGAGAGCAAGATCTGAGGGAGAGCTGTGGCAGCAGGGGAGCTCCAGGATCACACCCAGCCTGCTCCAGATTCCCAGGTTGTGACCTGGCAGTGGCACAGCAGCTCCAGCAGGGCACTGCTCCGGGCTAAGGCAGCGTGCCAGGGCTGTGCCCTCCCTGGCCCTGCTGGCACCGACCTGGCCACGGCTGCACAGCTCTGCTGCTGTTCCTGCACAGCACCCTCCTCCCAGCACCCTGCACAGCCACACTCCAGCCTCTCCTGCTCTTCCCTGTTTCCCATCGCAGTTCCAGCCTCTCCTCTCTTCACTCTCTACCCAGCAGGAGCAGCCAAGCCCAGACACAGCCTGTTGCTGGTGCTGCTAAAGCCTCTGAGGTGGCTCAGAATTCCTAAACCACATCTTTTCCCTATTTATCACCCATGATTGATTGTTCTGAGCCCTAAGATCCTCTTAATGCGAGACAGGCAGGATCAAAAAGCCAAACACGCAGGTGAAGGGCTCACACAGGGACACAGAGCTGCTCCATCCTCTCCTCACCCAGCACAGCTCTCCCCTTCCCAGCCCAAGCCCTGAGCAGGACCTTAAAGAAACAGCTCACATTTACAGCATGAGTATATACATCAATAATATTCTTGTATATCTCTATCTATCTATCTATGAAAACACCCACATACACAGCCACGCTCAGAGGCATCAAGCAGAACCATCACCAGGATGAATTCTTGTGACCTGTGACTGCTCCAAACCCTCCCCTCCACCCCCAGAGCTCAGGCCATCCTTTTCCCAAAAACCCAGACCACAACAGAGCTGTAGGATGTGCCCTGAATGTGCAAACATTGGACCTGCACCTCCTCAGGCAGCGAGGGCATTGGCAAGGGCAGGTGTCCAGGCTTCCTCCCCTTCCCAGGGCCAACCAGAGGCCAGGCAGCCCAAGTGCTTCACTGACCCCAAGGCACAGAGAGGTGATCTCCAGGCAGGAGCACGTCCCAGGGCTTTGGGAACATTTGCCAAGCTCATTGAGAAGGGCTGGGGAGGGAGGCACCGCCAGCATCACCCGACAGCTGAGGGATAAGAGAATGCCCAGCACTCACACAGCATCTCAATGTCTCCAGATCCCAAATGACACAGCAAAAGAGTCCTCAGCACCACGGCCTCAGCCACAGGGACCCGGGGCTGGCCTCTGCCAGCCAGGGGCACTTTGTCCCTGCAGAAGGGCTGGCATCCCTGTGGGAAGCTCAGGTGTGCCCAGGTGCCCCTTCCTGCACCTGACACCAGCTCTGCTGCAAAAGGCTTTGCTCCAAAACACAGCCCCTGGAGCTGGACAGCAGCCACTGCTCCTCATCCTGCATCCCCTGGGCTGCCAAAGAACGGGGTACACACAGCCCATGGAGCTGAACACCCCTGAGCATCCTCTGAGCTGCCAAAAGATGGGGTACACACAGCCCATGGAGCTGAACACCCCTGAGCATCCTCTGAGCTGCCAAAGAACGGGGTACAACCAGCCCATGGAGCTGAACACCCCTGAGCATCCTCTGAGCTGCCAAAAGATGGGGTACACACAGCCCATGGAGCTGAACACCCCTGGGCACCCACTGAACACTCCTGAGCATCCCCTGAGCATCTCCTGAGCGTCCCCTGAGCTGCCAAAATAAGAGGCACCCCCAGCCCGTGGAGCTGCACACCCCTGGGCACACACTGAACACCCCTGGGCATCCTCTGAGCATCCCCTGAGCTTCCAAAATATGGAGTACACACAGCCCATGGAGCTGGACACCCCTGAGCATCCTCTGAGCATCTCCTGAGTGTCCCCTGAGCTGCCAAAATAAGAGGCACCCCCAGCCCGTGGAGCTGCACACCCCTGGGCACACACTGAACACCCCTGGGCATCCTCTGAGCATCCCCTGAGCTTCCAAAATATGGAGTACACACAGCCCATGGAGCTGGACACCCCTGAGCATCCTCTGAGCATCTCCTGAGTGTCCCCTGAGCTGCCAAAATAAGAGGCACCCCCAGCCCGTGGAGCTGCACACCCCTGGGCACACACTGAACACCCCTGGGCATCCTCTGAGCATCCCCTGAGCTGCCAAAATAAGAGGCACCCCCAGCCCGTGGAGCTGCACACCCCTGGGCACACACTGAACACCCCTGGGCATCCTCTGAGCATCCCCTGAGCTGCCAAAATAAGAGGCACCCCCAGCCCGGGGAGCTGCACACCCCTGGGCACACACTGCGCCCCACCCTGCATCCCCTGAGCTGCCAAGGAACAGGTCACACAGCCCATGGTGGCCCTGGGGACACGGGGACACTAAAGAGGGGACACCAAAGAGCTCCAGCCTCCCCTGACACCAAGAACCATCAGAGTCTGTGCTGCTGGTGCAGCCCCCGGGGCTGGAGAGCTCTGCGGGCTCTGGGGGCTGGGCTCACTCCAGCCAGGGGAGGCACAAAGGGACAGCCCAGGAGCCAGCTGTGGCCTCAGGTGGGGCAGGGCCACCCCCTTTTCCTGCTCCAGAACAGCAGCAGGATTTATTTATTATTAAATTGGTGATGGTTCAGAAGAACCACACTGCCTTCAGCAGAAGGGCTTGGGAGGACCTCGTGAATCATCAGTAACGAGCAAAGCTCTGGAAATCCTTGTTCTCCTGCAGCTTTCTCTCTGCCTGGGTGCCCTCTCACCACACTAATGGCCTGGCTATATTGGATTCCATGCTCTCCAAACAGCCTTCATTACATGCTTCATATCTCCCAATATTATGATAAAATTCATCACAGTCCAGAGTCTGGGACAGTCAGCATTGTCACTCATTGAGATTAATTTGAATACAGCTATAAATAGAAATAACAACCTCTGATCTTATGAAACAGAGTATTGTGCTGGATGGTTTTAATGCCTCCAAGCAAAACTCATTTAATAGAATAAAATATGGAACAGAGTACATGTAGTTTTGTGGTATTACTGTTACGAGATTCCAAAGCAGATCAATAATTCTTTCATAAAAATTAATGCCTTGAAATGATCCCTCCATTTGTCATTCCAGAGAGGTCACCTTACTTTGTTTCAAAGAGTAAATGGGGACCTGCACAAGTGAACTTGCTGAAAATCTGCTCTCCCTGTTCCTGCACCCCTTGTGCCATCCCCAATTCTCCTGAATCCTCTCTCTGCCCATTATCCCTCCCTGTCCCTCTCCAGGGATGAGCATCCCTCTCCTGGCAGAACCACTCTCCTTCCAAATGACCCTTTGCAGTCCCTTCTGCCTCAAGAGAGACACTTGAAAACAGATTAAGAGCCAAGATTATTGCTCAAATTGAATTTTGCCTTGTCAAGAAAATGAATTTTACCTCCAAAACACAGCGTTCCAGAAAAACACATTCACAGCACCTCCAACCTCTCATTAGTGACTCCCCACGTGGAATTCTCGAAGTGAGGATTTTCCTGGCCTTTTATTTATACAGGGAAAATCAGATTCCACCTCTCTCTGGTGCAGCCTCACAGCTGAGGCACAGCACATGATGGCTCAGGCTCTGACACACATCAGGGTCTCACTAACAGCAAGGGCAAATATTGAGAGGCTGCTGAAATGAAAGCTCATTCAAGAACACAAAAACCCTTTTTTTTTCAGAAGAGGCAAAGAATTAAAGGTTGCTGTTTTGTATTTTCAGCTTTTTGTTCCATTCTGTATGTGAGAAACTGAAGAATGTGGAGTTTCCTGAAATATCTTTTCTAAAATGAAACATTACTCCATTGCCTAAAAAAGTATTGTCCTGTTTGAAGCGAGGAAAATGCAGCAATCAGGTCAGGAGTTCACAATAAATTAGCATCCAGAGAGAAATCCTGCTGAAATGTGGGAGTTTTCTTCCTGAGCCCCAGTGAGAGCCCGGGTTCATTCCATCAAAGAAACCTCCCCAGCATCTCTGCAGGGCAAGGGTGGCAGCAGGGGCTCAGCTCTGGGTTTGGAATGGAAATTAGATCCCATGGAATGGGCCTACATCCCACATTCCTGCGAGAAGCTTGAACTAGGAGAGGGAGCAACAAGCAGCTTGCAGACATTTTCCTGGGAATTAAAAGGAGTTTCTAGAAACGGATCAGATCAGCAGTGTGGAATTGATCAGAAACCAAACCATGGGGTCTGCTGGAACAAAGGGATCACACCTGGCTCTGTACATTCCCACACAGCCCTGCCCTTCCTCCCTGGGCCCCAGCAGCATTCCTGGCAGGAGCAGGCTCCAGTGTTCCCCTCACTCCCTGGAGCAGCTGAGCCCCATCCCATCCCATCCCATCCCATCCCATTATCCCATCCCATTATCCCATCCCATCATCCCATCCCATTATCCCGTCCCAATCCCATCCCATCCCATTATCCCATCCCAACAGCCTCCCCCAGAGAGCCTGACAAAAGCGTGTGCATTTTGCAAGAAAAGAGCAGCATCCAGCTCAGAGCTGCACTTTGAAGCTCCCTTCCTTTCCAAATAATCTCATTTTTGTGATTGCCGTGTCTGGAGCAGAAGGCAGGACTGCGAGTGTCATCTTCCTCCTTCGGCAGGAAGGAAAGGCAGCCAACACCCCCAGGGAGATCCAGGATGTTCCAATTTACACTCCCAACCCCCCCGCACTCCCTTAGCCCACCTGGCTGCAAAGTTCCCTGGAGGGGCTCAGGAACAGCCCCACAAGAGCCACCCCAGATAAAATCCCACAGGGATTTAGACAAAAACAGAATTATTCTTGATTGACTGTTTCAAACTGCATCCATCAAGGACACAAACCTGAAGCAGCGATTTGTTTATTATTGCAGCCTGTCATGAGGAGTCTGTAGTTCTAAGGGAGCACAAAAATAAGATTTCCAGCATTAAAAAAGAAATCAGGGTGCTGATATTCCCCATACTGCGAGGTTCTACTCCCAGAAAATATGAAACACCCTGGCAATGGTTTCATCATGGAGTTCCATTTGCAGAGAAAGCTACAGGCCTGCATTCTCTCCAAAGCAAAACCAGCAGCCTAAAACCATCCTGCCTGAACTCCCTGGCGCATTTGGAAGCAGCTTTCCAAATTATTTCAGCGTTATTTTTAGGAGAGATATTTAATTTATGGCCGGGCTGCTATTTACTGGTGTGCACTGATAGAATTGTGTTGTGAAGGATTCCCTGCCTTTGACACACGTGAATATTGGTGCAGGGCCATCTCCAGCTCCAGCAGCCCAGGCTGATCCCTGCTGGAGCACTGATCCCTCCTGGAGCACTGATCCTTCCTGGAGCACTGATCTCTCCTGGAGCACTGATCCTTCCTGGAGCACTGATCCCTCCTGGAGCACTGATCCCTCCTGGAGCACTGATCCCTCCTGGAGCACTGATCTCTCCTGGAGCACTGATCCCTACTGGAGCACTGATCCCTCCTGGAGCACTGATCTCTCCTGGAGCACTGATCTCTCCTGGAGCACTGATCCCTGCTGCAGCACTGATCCCTGCTGGAGCACTGATCCCTCCTGGAGCACTGATCTCTCCTGGAGCACAGATCCCTACTGGAGCACTGATCCCTGCTGGAGCACTGATCTCTCCTGGAGCACTGATCCCTGCTGGAGCACTGATCTCTCCTGGAGCACTGATCCAGTGCTCCAGCTCAGGCAGGCTGGGCTGAGCACACGCCTGCCCTGCTCCCCAAATTCCTGCCTGGGCAGCCCTTCCCAGGGGATGGGGATGGGACACGGCCCCAAGGCATGCAGTCACACAGGGCTGTGCCACTGTCCCTCCTGCTGGAATGGGTGAAGGTAAAGGACAGAGATGGAAAATAATGAATCCAGCTCAAGGTACCTCCCTGAGGCCTCGACCCCTTCCTGGGGGAGCCATGGCCAAGCTGGAGAAGCTCCCGTGCACTCAGAGCTCCAGCCCTGCTCCACCCTGCTCAGGTGGGCACTGCCCTGTTCCTCACCCATCACTTTAACCCCAGCCTGCTCCTCACCAGGCACTGGGATGTTCCTCAATCCTCATTTTAACCCCAGCCTGCTCCTCACCAGGCACTGGGATTTTCCTCAATCTTCATTTTAACCCCAGCCTGCTCCTCACCAGGCACTGGGGATGTTCCTCACCCATCACTTTAACCCCATCTTGCTCCTGGACCAGGCACTGGGATGTTCCTCAATCCTCATTTTAACCCCAGCCTGCTCCTGGACCAGGCACTGGGATGTTCCTCAATCCTCATTTTAACCCCAGCCTGCTCCTCACCAGGCACTGGGATGTTCCTCACTCACCATTTTAATCCCAGAACATCCCACGAGCCCTTGGCAGTGGCAGACACCGAACCCAGGGGTGCAGCCTCCCCTCCCTCAGACCCTGAGCTTGCACATGGCACTTCCATCCCCCCTCAGTTCATTCTGGAATCCTCCTAGATGGGGCCTGAAGAGGCAATTCCTGTGCCACCCACACGTCCTGTGGGACCCAGCAGGAGCAGTGACAACCCCAAAGTCTCAGCTTGGCTCCATCAGCACCAACCCTTCCGCTGGAGAAAGGGAGAGGCAGGGTCACAGCTCCCCTGGGCTCCAGCAGCACTCCTGGACTAACCCTCCCACCCCAACTATTCCCAACTATTCTTTGATCCAAGGAGCAACTCAGGGATAAGTGAGGGCAGAGGTACAGAGGCAGGGGAGGCACTCTGATCACACAGCAAAAACTCCAAGTGTCATGGAGATCCCTCCCATCATTTTTCACCCCAGGAAAGCTCCTACAAGAGCTCCAGCAGTAATTGCATGGATGAATTCCAGCCAGAGATGCCTCTCCCTGCTGATCCACCTGTTGGCTGTAGCTGGGGCTGCTCCCAGCTCTGTGTGCTGTGCTGGGAGCTGCAGGCAGAGATAACAGAACCCCCCATGCAGAGAGGAAGATGAAGAGCCCGCATGGATCTGGCCCCTCCTGGGGAGGAAGAGCCTGAAGCAGCAGCAGCTGCCTGAGCAGCCCTGCTGTGCTCTGGATGGGGTATATATATCTATATATGTATATTTACACGGATTTTCTCCCTGCATTAAGGCACAGCACAAATACTTCTCTTCCAAGATAATATTGTCAGAGAAGCAGAAACTCCACTAAGATTTCTGTGCAGGGGCCTCCACGGAGCTTTTACCTCCCAGATGTGAGGGAAAAGCCAGTTTGGGCATGCAGGTAAGTGTCCAAGAGCCATCCACCCACCCCTCACCCACTGCCCCAGGCAGTAAAACCCACAGTGACCCCTGGAAAGAAGCTGGCTGCCACACTCAGGAATTTCACAGAGTTCTCAGGTTAACAAGATTTTTTGTGACTGGTGCTTGGTTTTCGTCTTTCCACTAACTTAGAGCTTCTCATCCTCCCACACACAATGACACTTAGTTGTTGAGCAGGTCCAGTTCTCCTCCTAGAATAGTTCTTTTCTATTTCTCTTTGGCTGAACATGTTCTGAACTGTGTTTTGAAGGAGGAAAGGACAATAGGGAACAGTTTTACGGCATGGAAGATCTGCTTCAAGGCGGCTCATCCAAGCTGTAAAATATATATTCAGTAAAATCCCCCAGTGTGGGCCAGCTCCTGCTTTCTGGATGATTTGGTTAAATTGCAGTTTTGAACAGATGCTTAGTCACAACGCATTAAAATATTTAGTTTATATAAATATCTCTACATGGAGAAACTGTCCAAATATCTTATTTTCTGCAAACTCCACTACGCAACGCACCACCAAAGACTCTGCAGGTATTGTGGCATTATCCAAAAGGCTCCTGGTGCCTCGGTTTCCTTTCTGAGCTGGATGTGGGTAGGGAGTGCCCCGGATTTGGTGTGGGATGAGCACTGGAGTGGCAGAGCTGCCCCACCGCACCCTCCTGGCTGGGGCAGGTGCTGAGCCCGTACTGAGCCCGGCTCCAGCACGGCTCACAGCCCTGCGAGCTGCGGGGCTCAGGGGGAGCCGGGGCTCGCTTCTGCATCGGGGGAGGGAGCGGGACACGGGGCGATGCCGTGGGCATGGAGCGATGCCGTGGGCACGGGGCGATGCCGTGAGCACGGAGGGATGCCGTGGGCACGGGGCGATGCCGTGGGCACGGGGCGATGCCGTGGGCTCGGGGCGATGCCGTGGGCTCGGGGCGATGCTGCCGGGCACGGGGCGATGCCGTGGGCACGGGGCGATGCCGTGGGCACGGGGCGATGCTGCCGGGCACGGGGCGATGCCGTGGGCTCGGGGCGATGCCGTGGGCACGGGGCGATGCTGCCGGGCACGGGGCGATGCCGTGGGCACGGGGCGATGCCGTGGGCTCGGGGCGATGCTGCCGGGCACGGGGCGATGCCGTGGGCACGGGGCGATGCTGCCGGGCACGGGGCCGCACAAACTGTGGGAAATTCTCAGCACAGCGCTGAATCCAGCAGCGATGCGCTCGAATCTGCCAGGAGGGGAGGCGGGCAAGGCAAAGCAAAGCAGCGGCTCGCTGGTGTTTGGGAAAAGAGCCAGGGCACAGCCCGGCCGGGCAGAGCAGAGGGCAGCGAGCAGCGAGGGAGGCATCGCCCGCTCGGCTCGGACGCAGCGGCCGGAGATGGCACCGGCAGCCAGATGGGAATGAGGCGGCTCGGCGGCTGCTGGCAGCACCCAGAGGATTTGCCGTGAAAACCTCACAAGTTTCCAGCTGGGAAAAGCGGGGGATCTCTCCGCCCGCTGCACAAAAATAAAAAAAAAATCCCTCCACCACCTTCCGCATGCGAAGGCGTAGGACAGGGAGCAAAGAACTCCGCTGCTCACGATGCATCTGGTGGCGCTTCTGTCACTGTCACCGCACCCGCGATCGCTGCCGAGGAGCACCCGGCGCTCGCTGCGGGGCCCGGCGGCTACAGCAGCGCCCCGGGGGTCTCAGGTTAACAAGAGGGGACATCCCCAGCCCCGGGGGGACACCCCCGCACCCCGGGGATCCAGCCCCGGCCAGGTGGCCCCGCACGGCCCGGGGGCAGGAGGATGAGCGGGGTGACGATGTCCGTGCCCCGGCAGCCAGCGAGGCGCAGCGGCGGGGGCGGCAGGGGAGCGATGGCAGCGCACGGGGAGAGGCGAGCAGGGGGAGCACGGGCAGCGCTGCAGCGCATCTCCCCCGCACACACACACGGCTCCCTAATCTAATCCTGCTCCGCTCATCGCTCGCTCCTCCCGGAGCCTGCCGCGGCTCTCCGGGGCTGCAGCCGCTCCCGCTGCCCCCGCTCCGGCCGACCAGGCTCGGCAGAGAACCGGGACCCGACCTGGCCAAGGCTGGGTGCTGGGGCTGCCCCGCACAGCCCCGGCTCTCGTGGAGAAAACCCCTCCTGACCCTGTCCTGACCTGTCGCGGTCCCCCGCGACCCCCGGGCAGGGGGATGGCTGCGGCCGCGGCAGCCCTGCCCGCACCGCCGGGATTCCGTGCGCCGAGCGCTGCCGGCCGTGCCCCGCGGGGATGCCGTGCGCCCGCATCCATCCCCGCCGAGCCGCGGCTCGCTCCAACGCAAACCCAGCGCAACCAGCGCCTCTTCTCTTCCTTTCTTTTTATTTTTTTTCCCCTTCCTTTCCCTCAGGCATTGCTTCGTGCAAATGGGGCGATAAATCCAGAAAGCGCCACGCTCCGTGGAGAAGGGAGACGGGGAGGGGAAGCAGCTGCTCCGGAGGAGGCGGATGGAGCACCTGGAGAGGCACAGGGGGAGCCGGGAGCGACGGAGCCCCGCGGCACGGCCCTACCTGGAACAGCCGGAGGATGTTGGCCACCATAATGGACACGGAACTTCCCGACGCCCCGATCACTCCAACTACTTTCTCCGGCTTGACGAAGACGGGCGGCTCTCCGTTGGTGCACCTCACGTCGGAGGTGTCCTTCTGGATGAGCGCCTGCACGAAGGTGAGGGACTGCTCCAGCGCGTAGGTGTCCCGGGAGCAGGTGTCCAGGATGCGGGCGCCCAGCGTGACGTTGGGCAGCAGGTCCGGGTCGCTGTTGATCTGGTCCAGGGCGTAGAGCATCGCCTCCAGCCTGTGGATGCCGTTCTCCTTCTTGATGTCCCCGCAGGGGAAGCCCGGCGGGCCCTTGGCGTGCACGGGGAAGAGGCCGCCCAGGGTGATGTCCCCCTCCAGGCGGATGGAGTGGGGCGCGTACATCTCCTGCCCGCGGGCCGCCTCCCCGAGCAGCAGCTCCAGCAGGCAGCAGGGCAGCTCCAGCAGCGCCAGCAGCCGCAGCACCCTGCCCGGCCGGCCCATGGTGATGCCGCCGCCGCCCCCGAGCGCT
>VWZS01008803.1:124551-141696 GCA_013397075.1 Rhabdornis inornatus | reverse complement strand
GGATGGGGATGGGCATGGACGCGGAGAAGGGGCTGGACACGGGGATGGAGATAGGCACAGGCATGGGGATGGGGATTGAACCGCGTGGGCCCGGCCCCTGCGCCCGCTCTGCCGGGGATGGCGGCTGACAGGTGCAGCCGGAGCCGCCGGGGACGGGGGAAGCGGGGGAAGCGGGACGGCCCCGCTCCCCTCTCCTCGCTCCCTGTTCCCCGCTCGCCATTCTCCGTTCCCCGCTCGCCATCCTCCGTTCCCCGCTCGCCATTCTCCGTTCCCCGCTCCCCGCAGCCGCAGCTGGAGCCGGGCTCGGGCAGCGCGGCTCGGGAGCGCCCGCCAAAGGCGCTGAGCGGGGGATGCTCGCTCAGCCCCGCCGGAGCAGCATCCTCCTCCTCCTCCTCCTCCCCCTCCTCCTCCTCCGCCTCCTCTCCCGGCAGGGAGCGGAGCGCCGCGGGCTCCCCCGTTCTCGGGGCCCGGCAGTGCCACCGCGGAGCTCGGGGACAGCCGGGGACAGCGGGAGCATCCAGCCAGCCCAGGGCATCCGCAGCATCGATCCGGATCGTGCCATGGGAACGAGATCCTCGCCCGCCGAGGTGGGTGCCAAGGGAGCCGTGAAGAGGAGGAGGAGTTTGGATGTAACCCCGTACTCCCAAAGCCGAAGTAATGCAGCTGATCTCGTTCTATTTTAAGATCTCCAGACCCATTTTTGTTCTGCACACCCAGATCTCGAGGATGCTGGGACATCTTGGTTTTGTTCCCTCCATCCCGAGACTCTGGCACCCAAAGGGACACCACCTGTTGCCATTCCCTTCTGACCAGCAAATCCATACCCTGGCACATTCCCAATTCCAGGCTAATGCAGAGTGCATCTCTCAGAGGTTCCCACCAGACCAAGCACATTTTTTGGAGAAAACCTTTAATTCCTCCATCATAAATACCAGAGCAGGTGTAGCTGCTGTTCATCACTCAGCCCCTGACACACTCTGGACCAGCAGAACCCCGTGTGTAGATCCTGCCCAGCCACAGGATCACAGAATGGACATCTCCTGAAAAATCCTGCCTATCAGTTTTCAATTTCCTGCCTTTTAAGTTGAACTCTTCAAATTGGCAGCACTCTCCTTGTCATTGTACCTGAGCTCCATCCACTCTGTGCTCTGAGCTACCTACAGCCAATCTGGCCCTCTCAGACAGGAAACTAAATATAATAACAGCCTGTGCACCTCTCACTGCTGTGTATTCCTTGGGAGAAATATCAGACTCGATGATCTGAAAGGCCTTTTCCAAGCAAAACCATGATTCTGTCATTCCGTGGTTTCACTGGGATTGCTGAATGCCTGGGGTGAGGCAGCAGTGACTAAAGCCAGCACTGAGTGTGTCACACCTGTGCTGAGCAATGTCCCCTGTCCCACTGCACCTAGAGAATCCCTTCCCTCCCTGCCAGCCCACCTGAGAGCCACACTCAGAGTGTTCAGCACTTAGAGCCACACTCAGAGCATTGAGCACTCAGAGCCACACTCAGTGTTGAGCACTTAAAGCCACACTCAGAGCCACACTCAGAGTGTTGAGCACTTAGAGCCACACTCAGAGCCACACTCAGAGCCACACTCAGTGTTGAGCACTCAGAGTGTTCAGCACTCAGAGCCACACTCAGAGCGTTCCAGCAGCAGTTCCTGAGGAGAACTGAGCCGTGGCCACCCGCACTCTCAGAGCCAGGAGTGTTTCCCCTTTCACTCAATCCCAGGAAAGCTGCAGCTGTTACCCTGCACGGCTCAGCAGGGAAAGCAGCACTTGCTGCCTTCAATGGGACACTGCCAGAAGTGTGGAAACGGGGGAAATCATTGCACTGTGATGTTTGTGTTCCACTGCCCAGCGAGCCGCTGTGTGCCCAGCCCAGCTCCCAGCACAGGCACTCTGAGCTCCCAGGCACTGAACACAATGTTCACCTTCAGCCTTGGCAGCTCTGTCCTCACACCTGCACAGCCTGGACACCTCCTGGGGGAAGAGTGAAGCAGTTCTGCTTTTCTCACCCACAGAATGGCACAGCAGGGAGCTCAGCACTGGGGTTTGATGCGCTGGTACCACTCCAGGTATGTCCGGGCACCCCAGAGTCCCATCCATGTCTCACCCACAGCACCCTCCCATTGCCCGAGGCTTTGCAGTGCTGGGGACGCACTCCATCTCCCTCTGGGGAGATGTGCTTCACCAAAAAACAAAACGACCACAAAAACCACAAATTCACCAGAAAAATAAACCAAACTCAACAAACAAACCCAGCCCAAGCCTGATCTTTTTAGCAAGAGAATTTGTTTCGAAGTAAACGCTGGTTAAACACATCCAAGAGAATATTCAAAACCATTTCTTAACTTGCCTGCCAAATAAGATTCAGCCAAATTGCTACTGGATAAGCAAGGAGTTTGCCAGAAAGGAAGGGGCCTCATTGCTGGCATCCTTCAGGGAGTGGCGTGATCTCCATCACAGGAGGATCTACTGTCAGAGCTGCTGTATAATTAAACATTGCCTTTATCTGGGCAGCTGGCAGAGCAAACACAAAATCCCCTCACAGCCAAGCAGTGGAATCAGCCCAAAGAGTGATGGACCAGCAGGAAGGAGGAATAAAACCATCTTTCAAATATTGGAGATGTGGCAGAGGCTGCCAGGCAGGCAGAGGTCAGCTTGGACAACTGTAATGGACGTGGTACAAGCAATTAATTTGTTGGGTGAAGTCAGGCTCGGGAAAGCAGCCAGAGCTCCTGCTTATCTGCTGTTCAGAAAATAATGGATTTTTGGAGCAGAGGCCAGTGGAAAGCTCAGATCTTTAACTCGGGGCTTTGTTGTTGCTGTTTACAAAGAGAAGGTGTCAGTGAGACTCTGGTTTCCAGGGAGGACAGGGGACAGCAAATTCCCTTCAAGGGTATGGTCGCTTAGATACCTTGCTGGATCCTTATTTGTGTAAGAGAAACATCATTTTTACAACTGTAGCTTATTGAATTATAAAATATTAAAATATATTAAAATTATAAATAGATTGTAATTTATAAAATATATTAAGTTATTAAATCTACGAGACATTATGGATTGTCTCCAAGAAAAAACTGCAATGAACACACTGTGCTAAATGAAGTGTCTGGGCCTAATTCTGTGTTGCAACACTGGTGTGACCCCGTGGAAGAGCAAAGCAGCTCTGAGAGCCAGGCTCAGCCATCCCGTGGAGAGAAACATTTCCCTTCCTTTGATGCCCTCAGAGGCCCACAGCATCACACACAGAGTGATTTTCCATTTGCAGGCACCTCCTGGGTGCTGCCTCCTGGGCCCTGGCAGCAGCAGGAGGAGGAAGAGGAGGAGGAGGAGGAAGAGGAGGAGGAGCCCTTGGCCAGGCTGGTGATTCCAGTCTGGACCTGGCAGTGCCAGGTTCACCATTGGATTGATGATCTGAAGCTCGACCCCAATGATTTTGTGACTCTAGCACGTGGTTGAAGGGGTGCAGGGACCAGGTACCACCATTCCCACCCCAGGGAAGGATCAGAAGGGCAGGGGAGGAAGGCCCTTGCTCTTCCCAAGCAATTGCCCCTTCCTGAGCAGCACTTGCCCCTTTCTGAGCAGGAGCTCAGGTCACTCTGTCACCTCTGCCTTGGGGACAGGACTGGTGGCATTTCCCAGAGCCAGGGGAATCTCCCACCCCTGCAGCCCCATCCATCCGTGTCCCAGGCTCAGAAAGCCACACAAGCCTTCGAGAGGAATGGATCAATCAATCCCACAGGAGACACTTTGCAAGAGTTCCTGGGAGATCACAAATCTCCCAAGCAGGCAGCTCTATTAGATGGGCACTTCAGCCAAATCATTCAACTCGCTGCCAGTCACGGGGAGCAATAACTCCTTCTTTCTAAACACTTCTTATTCTCTCAGTTACTTATTTACTAAGAATATTTTGATTCGCTTAATGCTTGGAACATCTTCCTCCGCTGCTGAATTAGAAATGATGGAATTGCACATTCAGGATAATTAAATAAGACAGCTTTCTCCAAATAATAACAGTGTTGTAATGTCAGACAATAAACGGACCCAGCCAGTGCAGGCAGGTCCCTCCTCCCCTTCTGGCTGTGCTGCCTGGACTTTTCCAAAGTGGCATTAAAGCTGATGGAATCACTCAGGAAGCTCTGGAGAGGCTTTTCCCTCCCAGCCATCAGCGCCCCTTTTCTGTCCTTCACAGCTCCGCCAAATTTTAAGCAAAACACTTTAAAAATATTTGACAGATTTTTTTTTCCCCCCAAAGAACGCCGACAGAAAATGCTTTTTATATTTCTGAAAAATACCTTTAACTGGTGACATCTGTCCCAGCCCCTGATGAGGGCTTGGTCCCTTCAGAGGAGATGGACACACAGCTCACCCTGGGGAAGCTTCAGGCGTCCTCGTCCTGCCAGCCAGGCTGAATCGCCCTGACACAGCCCCAGCAGCTCCTGGGAAAGCAGAACCCCTCCCACAGAGCCCAGCAGTGCCAGCGCCAAGCTGGGATTGCTCCTGGGCCAGTGCCACCCCCACCCCTGGGCACTGTGGGGAAGGGATCCTGCAGCCACCGCGTGCCAACAGACCCCCATCCCTGGAAATCAGCCCCTGCTCTTTTGCCGTTGCTGCCTAGAAATTAATTACTCTTAATTACTCTGGTTTTAATAGCAGGGTGTGCACAACAGCGCAGGGATTCTCTGAGGGATGACTTTGCCTGTATCAAACACAGGTCAGAAAGGCTTTGTTTGGGAACTGCTTGCACAGTTTGTGAGCCCAGTGCTCATTTCACACCAGCATGGAAAGCTTGGACACAGCCACAGAACCCTGGAATTGTTTGGGATGGAAGGGCCTCAGAGACATCCAGCTCCAAAGCTCTGCCATGGCAGGGACACCTCCCACAGGACACCTTACACAACCACACGTGGTCACACTCACACCTTCCTGGCTTTCAAACTGTGTCCTTTTGGGAATTTAATGATTTTTGTTGAACTGAAGAGAGGCTGCTTTTAGCAGAGAAAAGAAAACCATCCTGGGAACTTTGTAGACGTTGTGTTTGCTGTAATAGAGTTACAGAAAACTCCAGTTCTCTAAATTTAGGGATTAAAGACATTCCCTTTTGGACCAGCCCAGCCCCGAAGCACTGAGCTGCTATTCCCTAAATCTCCAGGAGCAGTGATCCCAGCGGGGTCCCCACCCAGGAAGGTGCTGTGGTACCCAATCCTACCACAGCTGGCACTCTGCTTAATTAGTCCTGACAAATCCTGATAATGAATCATTGAGAATATGAGTTAAGCATGAAATAAAGCAGACAGTAAGGATCTTATGTAATTCTTCCTACTTCAATGGCTGCAGGAATTGAGTCATGAGATTGTTTTGGAACATTTTATGACACAAGTCAGGAGAGCTCTCTGTAAATGAAGTTTTAACTTATTTCTTTAAGGGCTCTTCATGGCTGTGCACATTTTGTACGAGTGGAGATTTTTTCCTCATCCCTTTTATTTATTCCCTTGATGTCCTCCTTCATTCATTTTGTAGCGAGCCTGGTCTGTGCAAGGTTTTACCCTGTGTCCAACAGCAGCAAACTCAGGCAAAAAGCATCGACAGCCTGGTAATGTTAGCAGCTGCTTTCTGTTGATGTGGGTTCAGGGTATGGATTTTTTACCTTTGTTCCCTTGCTCTGGCAGACTGGATATCAGACAATCATGCCTTTTCCCGTTTGCTGGCACTTAACCATGGCTTTCCTTCACGCCCTGTAACATTCCATGGGATGAGTTTTCCCCTGGCTTCACCTCTCTGGTCTCAGCGCTCACCTGGGTCTCCAGATCCTGGTGTTCATCTCTGGGGGAGCCAGCACTGGGTCTGCTGTGCCGTGCTGCATCACCCAGCTCAGCCCAGCCTAGCTCAGCTCAGCCCAGCTCAGCTCAGCCTAGCTCAGCTCAGCCCAGCTCAGCCCAGCCCAGCTCAGCCCAACCCAGCTCAGCCCAGCTCAGCTCAGCTCAGCTCAGCTCAGCTCAGCCCAGCCCAGCTCAGCCCAGCCCAGCCCAGCTCAGCTCAGCTCAGCTCAGCTCAGCCAAACCCAGCCCAGCCCAGCCCAGCCCAGCCCAGCCCAGCCCAGCTGCTGGGGCACAGGGACAGCTGGGTCTGTGACGGGTCTTGTTCCAATCACACCGTGGTTGAGACTCTCCAAGAGGCTTCCACTATGGAAAAGCCTCTCCGAGGTATTCCCATGAGTGGAAATGTGCTTTTGGATCACAGGGTTGAGCTCAGAGTCTACCCAGCAATTTTTGACTCTTCCTCTTCAACACTCACTGTGTTCTCCACAGGAAAAAAATAATTTACAGGGGCTGGGAACATCTCCATCACCTGTGAGCTGCTCTAACAATAATAATGTTTTGTTTGAGATGTTCCATTCGTTATTGTAATGAATGAAATCAGATTTTTCAAACCCCACTTAGGGCTTTGGGAAATGCAGTGTTGCATTTCCTCTCTCAGGAATCCCTGGGCTAACAAGAGCTTTCTAGACTGGTTGCTTGAGCTAAAGGAGTGGAGAAAGGCACTCGAAATAAGGTGGAGTTACGGCAGACAAAATCAAACCTGAGATTATTTCACCCTCTCTGCTGGGAGCAGCAGGCACTGATGGAGCCTTTAATGAGTTCCAGAGGACTGGAACACGCAGGAGCTGTGCCTCAAAGTGGGTGAACTACTTTTAGTGAGGCTCTGGGCTGGGCTGGCAGCCTCAAAGCTGATCCACTTGCACCGAGGCCGATGGAAACTCATTAATTCCAAAGATTGGAGCGTTAATTGGAGCTGTGATGGCAGAGCAGGGGGAGAATTAAAGAACAGGGGCCAGGACATCCCGGCAGCTCCTCACACGGATCCTGGCACTGGGGAGGAGCAGAGCCACGTTAAATTCCTTACACTGGAGGGGAGCTGGGTGTGACAGGGGTTACAAACAGGCTCTGTGTGTGTGTGTATCAATCTCACAGCCAGGGAAAATGGATTTTATCCTCAATTAGTCCGAATCGAGGAATGCCCTTAGCAGGGCATGGCTCAGGATTCACCCCAGTACAAACTGCAGTGCCTGAGGGTGAAAGATGGGAACTGCCCCAATAACCCCCAAAAATTCCACCCAAACCTCAGCCATGCTCATGAGCCCCTTTGGGAGACAATTATCGAGTTAGAAAAAGGTTTTTATGAGATGCAGCAGGACAGGGTGGCTGTGCCTGCACAGAACTCACATTTCTTCTGTTGTGTCCTTCAAGGGAGCCAAAACACTTTGTCTGACCCAAACCAAACACATGGGAATGAATATTTTAAATATTTTCCTTATTTTTTCCAACTAAATGGAAACAAATATTATAATTTCTTGATATTATTAGGGCATTTTGTTGAAAAAGCTGTATCAAAATGCCTGTGTTTTGTGTGCAGGCTGTAGTGTCCCTGAGGGCTGTGGCACCAAGCAGGGCTGGGCTGCAGGGTGAAGGTCCTGGCTCAGGACCAGCTCAGCTTTGGGCTGGCTCTGCTCTGGACTGGATGCCAGTGGATTGTGTTAGGGACACTGCCAGACCCATCTCCCATCTCAGTTCTCCAACACAAATCCGTTTTCCTCACTTTGAAATGCCACCCCGGTGAGCAGCACGGTGTGGGAAGGGGATTTGGGGGGGTCTGTGCAGGAAAAGCTCCCCCAGCCCTGCAGGCTCCAGCCTGGCTCCATCCCTGCCCCACCCTGAGCACACATCCCTCCTTCAGAACCACAATTACACACTGGGAAAACAGTGTCCAACAGGGAATTTCAGCCTGGCCCTTCCCCAGCTTCTCCCAGATGTGAAAGGAGCTGCTTTGTGCCAAGCACCTTCAGCAAGGATTGTTTTATTGTGATATGCAGAGCTGAAAGCCAAATCTGATCCAGATATTGGATCAAGCCTTGTACTCCGTGGCAATCTAATTTTATCCTGACATGTTGATTGCTCGCTCTTCATCTGTGGCTGCTGTCCCAAAGGGGGCTAAGTGAGAGGAGCTGCATTTTTTTTTTTTCCTTTCCTGTAAGAAGATGACACGAAATAAATTGAGAAGAACACACACAAGAACAATGTGGGGTTTGTTATTCACAAGACAGCTCCGAGAAGGGAAAAAATTGGAGCTGAGATTTGTGAAGGATGGTACAAAATATGATGGAATTTCTGACTGATAAATCACAGAGAACCATTCCAAACCAAGGTCCATGCAGGGGCTTTTGAAAATCACTCTGTATTGTTCTCACTGCTCTCCAGCAGGTGGGAAACGTGGAATTCCTTGGAAAAGCCAGGCCTGTGACTCGTGAGGACTTTGGGCAGATGCTGATGGGGAATTTACAGCTCACAGACCAAATCCAATCCCAGCTTTAGGTGCAGAGCTGCCTCAGGGATCTGGAATTTCCCAGTGAGGAATGTCCCTCGGAGGCACCTGCAACACCTTCAGGAAGGGATGCTGAGCTTTGCCACGGTGGGGAATTAATTACGTTTAAATAAGGGCTTGCAAAAATTCCAAGGATTTTCACAGATTTCTGTGGATGTCAAATTCCAGATATAAAGCTGAGGAATGCCAGCAAGGGGCACAGCACCAGGCTTGAGCAGCAAAAACAACAAGAGCCCTTGAAAGCACCAAAGCAAAGGCAGACAGGGGAAGAAATGAGACCCATGTCAGCCAGAAAGCCACAATGAGAAGATCCCCGGGTGAAAAACACATCTCTCATTCAAACCTTGATATATTTTAATAGGAAAAAACCCCATAATTAACCATTTTGCCCATTTAGTTCTGTTAAAAGCAGCCAGTGCAGAGCTCCTGCTCTCCCCACTTGACCCCTCAGTGCAGGGCAGGATCCCTGGCCCATCTCTCTGGGCATTGCCCTGGGGGTCACAGGTTCAGTTCAGCAAATATTGCTGCTGCTAATGAAAGAGGAAAACCTGGTGTCGGTATTTGCACAGCCAAAGCGCTGCCCTTAATTTTCTTGCAAATATTTAAGAAAAAAGTCAAACACAAACTCACCAGCCCATCAGGAAAACCTCATTTGCACCACTGACAATCCAGAATTCCTCACTGGACCTCTCTCACTTCTAATAACCCAAAACTTAGAAGTGTTTCTTAGTTTTAGCAGCTTTTTTTTTTTTCTCTTGACCCAGATACAAACAATCTTTTACTACTGGGAAATGCAGCGTTCATGCAGCAGTGCTAAACCCATCATTTATTTTTGTATTAAACCAGGAGAATTTCTCTCCTCCCTCTTTAATTACCCACCTTGATGGTGCTCTGCATTGTCTCTAAGTTTAGAAGGTGTCTTCCATTCCCACTCTGGCTCCTCCATCAGCTCAGGTCCAACTCTGCCTAAACCAAACTGAATTTTTAAGACACACCAATGGTGGCTCAGGGTTGGCGTGAGTAGACAAGAATAAAATTGCTTTTTATAAGGTTTTTATTAAAAGCAATTCAGTTTGGAGGACCAGAAGATGAATTAAAAGAGTGATGCTGGGCTGTGTGTTAATTGCAGCCAGTTGATTTAATTAGGGAGGGCTGATGAGTGCAGGGCAGTGCTGCTGGAGGTTTGTGTGGGCTCCAGCTCTGCCACAACCATGGAGAAAAATCCATGTCCTCGAGACATCCCCTAACTTTTCTGGTGGTTTGACTCATTAGCAATTTTCCTTTTCATGCTCTTTGAGGTGAAAAAAAAAAAAATGGCATTTTGGAGAAGAGAGGAACAAGTAAAAGACAGGCAAACCCATGAGAGCACTTAGAGAGGAAAAAACCCTGCTGTGTTCTGGTGTCTCCTCCTGAACTTTTCCATTTGCACCAGCAGCAGGGTTACATGAGGCAGCCCCAGCCCAGCAGGGGCAGCTCCCAGCACGTCCAGAGGGCAGAGCCTGCCCAGCCCTGGCTCTGCGGAGCCACAGGAGTGTGCAGCAGCTTTTAGTGTTCCTAACCCAGGCGTGAATTCCAAACAGGAACCCAAACTCAACCCCATAAATCACCAACTCCCCATCAAGCTTGGGAGTGGGCAGGGTTAAGGTGTGCTGAGTTAATGTTTGAAATCAAAGTAACCACTGACAATCCTCTTGAAACTCAGCAAATTTCCTTTTTCCTCACCGCCAGGAAGGAGAATCTTCCTTTCCAAAATGGGAATTTTTTACCATTATTTTATGTCCTTTTCTGTTTTTATGAGGCAAAAGTCATGAAGGCATTTCAAACATGAATTACTTGAAATTTCTGCTAAATTCCCACCAGAACCAGGCTGGCATTCTCTAGACTGGAGTGTTTGGGAGCTCATTTTCCATTTCTGTACCAATAAAACTGTGGATTAGTTCAAATCTAAGGAACACTGAAGGTTGTACTTGATGTCCTTGGAGATCTTTTTCAACTGTGATCATTCTGTGATTCCGTGAGCCCAGCCTGGAAAATCAGAAGGAAGAAATGACAATTAGTGCATTGCCTGAGGGAAGCAGACCCATCCCAGCTCCAGGCTGGCTGTCCCCTCAGTCAGGGCCTTCTGCTGCTCCTCCTGCTGGGTGCTGGGAGTGCTCCAGAGCCCAGCTACAGGAGCTGGAGCCTGGAGAAGGTGGCAATGGGCTGGATTCTAGAAGGAGGAGCAGTCTGCAGCCTCTCTCCTAGAGGAGAGGCCTCCAGAGAACGTGCAGGAGCAACAGGAGCGTGAACAAAGCCTGGGCAGCCAAGAGCCAGAGCAGGCAAGTTCAACAGCTGCATTATTTCAGGTGATTTAATTGCCACTGAGTGTGTAATCTAAGGCTGCAATATAAGCAAAACCCCACTTGAGCAGAATTGCTGTGACACAATCATTTGCTGATTAATCCCCAAAGTACACTCTAAAGGACATAGCCAAAGACTTCAGGACAATGGTCTTATTTTTACTGTGCCACATCATACTTTTCATTTACGAGTGCAGTTCTTGTTAAAGACCTGTAATTTCATCTTTGGTTCACCCTGTGAGAAGTCTTTGCCTTGTTCCAAAATACTCCCTTAGAAAAGCTCTCACCAAAAGCTTGCAACCAACAATAAAAACAATCTGCCTGAAACCACCCTCAATTTGGGGCATTTCCATCACTCCAGCTCCTGCTGCTGCTCCCGTTGGAGCTGGGGCTCTTAAATGATTCCTCACTTTCATCCTCGCTCTGAAACTGCACAAAATTCTCACATTTGGGCACTGCTGGAAGCAAGAACAGGGAAGCTGCAAAGCTCCTGGGTCTGCGTGTGAGGGAGGGAGGATTTTGCCCTAAATGTCCCCATTTCCATCACATCCTTCATGCTAATGGAGTTTTAAACCTCGGCTTGAGCTTCCTGCTGGCAGCTCCTGGCCCACCACACCATCCCTTTTGGGGCTGTTTGGTGTCTCCTGGGGTCTGGGTTCAGCTCCAGGTTTTCCACACTTTTCCTGAGTAGGACTCCAGGGAACGATCTCATTCCTTGCTGCTGCAGTTCCCCTCCCTCTCAGCAATAACAAACCCACTAATTCACATCGCTCCAAGACACGAGAGCAGGAGCAATAAAACTTGCAAACAGAGCAGAGAGAGAGAAGCAAGTAAATATGATTCAAACCCAAGCTGAAGTTACTAAAATCCAATTGAATTCAAATTTCTTTTCCTCCTTCCCCTGGCTGATGTTTCCCCAAAGCTACTCCCTTGAACTACATGTGCACAGTCACCCTTCATTTCCATCAGCTGCATTCCCACGTTGGAAAAACCCCACCGTGTTGTGCTGCTTATGAAGAAAATAATTTAAATGATGAAGGTTTTGTCCACGTGAGTTCTGAGAGCATGGAACAGCCAGGGATGCCTCTGATACTGGGCAAGCTTTGCAGCAATGAGAGCAAGCAAATGCCTGACCCCCATTTCGAAAGGGTCAGAGTGATTATAGAAGCACAACAAAGAGTTTGAGCAGTGGTAGCAACAACAACAAAAACAAACAAACAAAAAAAAAGTAAGAATTGGGTTTGAAGAAGCATCTCACCATCATCAGCCCAACCCTTCCTGCTGGAGCACCAAAGGTGACCAAAGAGGTGACATCTGTAAATGCTGGGGTGACACTGGTGCTGCTGGGTTTGGTGACACTTTGGTGGCTCCCAGGGTTTCAGCCCTAGGGAACAAGAAGGATGTTGGTTAGGCTTGGTTGCCAGCACCACTGTCTGCTTCTTACTGCCCAGGAAATGGGGATTTATGGCAAACACAGCTTCCCAGTTTAATGGGGTTTTTGGGTGGCATGACACAATTGACCATAAAGGTGGTGATGAGCACAGACCTTCCAGAAACCAACTGCAAAATAATCTCAGATAAGCAAGAAACTGCTGAGATGCTCAAAGATCATCCCCTGTGGGGGTTGAGAGGCCCTGGAATGGATCTCCAGAGCAGCTGTGGCTGCCCCTGAACGGGGACATTGTCCAGGCCAGGCTGGACACTGGGCCTGGCACACCCTGGGACAGTGGAAGGTGTCCCTGCCATGGCAGCATTGAAGGTCCCTCCCAACCCCACCCATTCTGTGATTCCCCCTTCAGAGCTGTAAAAATTATTTATTAAAAAATAAATATGTTTTTGGAGCATTCCCATCTTGCCAGGGTGATTGCCAGGGTCCCCTCCAGGGCAGGGCTTTGGGTCTGACACAGGAGGAGTCACCCAAGGGTGGCTCCAAGCCCAGGAGTGACCACAGGGTGAGCCCTGAGCTGGAGCTGAGATGTGAAACCTCCTCTGTGCTCCATCAGCCTGTGTGGAGGCCTCTTGCAAAACCAGCCCTAATATTCAAAATTTAGCAACACCATCTGTTAGAGACTTTGTTAAATAAAAACAACTCATTACTGAACTTAGATCTGGGAGAAGGATCATTTTCTTTCACATACAACTGATTTTCTTCAGCTGGAAAAACACAAATAGTTGTTTCCCAGTATTTCTGAACCTTTTCCAAAGGTTTCTGACAGCAGCCATGTTCCTAACCTGTAGCCAAAGAAATAAGTGTACTATTAATCTGGAACTGGCAGTAACTCCTGACATTTGAATTACGTTGCTGAAAGGTGTCTTTTTACCAGCTGGTAAATAATGATGATCCCCTAATTACAGATATAAATCTGCGGAGGTATGAATGCACAGCTGAAAGTGATGAAAATGTTTAATAAAATATGGCCCAGAAATGGAGATGGTGATCAGATTCAGCACCAGAAACCCACGGGGGGTTTTCTGGATCTGCAGATGGAACCCCAGCCCCTGAGGATGCAACACTGCCCTGTCCCAGTGCCCAGTGTGAGGAGAAACTCTGCTGGTTAGAATTGTCCCAAGAAATCTGAGCAAGCAGTGTGGCATGAAACTCCTCCTTAACTATCCAAGTTCTAATGGCTGCTGCAGGGGAGAGCATTTCTGATGTGCTCTGCTGATGATCAGCAGCCCTTTATTAATTTTGCTTCTCCAGTGAAGTTTGATGAAGATGTGGTTTCCTTTTGGGGCCTGGATTTGTCACCTCTGTGATTCAGACTCACGTCTTAGATCTCTAATGACAGAAATTGGAAAGAGCTCAAAACTGTAGTTTATTATTTTTAATAAACTTTTTTAAAATCACTTTTTAAAATTCTATCCCAAGTCAGTTATTTTACAAAAGCCATGGCAGCTTGATCTGAAATGGCTTTATTTTGGTGCTTCTCTTTCAGTTTTTTTGGAGTATTACAATTATTAATTGTAATTTTTTGTTGTTTCCTAATAATTTAACAAAATACTAAATACAGGTGTATATACCACATATTGTAAATACTCACAGAGCTTGGGGGATGGTGAATGACCTTTCTGACCACTGACATAGAGCACAGCTCGGTCCAGGTTGGATTTCATGACTGATAATTGTAATTATCAGCCACAACTGTGATTTCAGCCCAGATCTCTGTCCCAGCTTCCCGGAGGGAAAAGTGCCAGGCTCAGCCTGCCTGTCCTCTTCAGGGAATGAGCAGGGAAGTTAATTCCCAAGCTCAGTCCCTGTCTCCAGCACTATATTCATTAACTCTGCAGCACAACACCCAAATTACTCCTTTTTACTCCTGCAGAGATTTTCGTGTCATGCTCGGGGTGGTTCCATCTCATTGCTGCTGCTGCTTTGCTGCTCCATTATTGATGCACTGCCCATGCAAGGATTCATTAATAAGTCACGTTCTTAAACCCATGTGTTGCCCTGAAAGGAAGGGATTTCTGATACAACATCTGCCTGTGTTCACATCACAAATTACAATTATGACACTCTGCTTCTGCTCATCCCATCCCTTGTCCCTGCCATGGCAGGGACACCTCCCACTGTCCCAGGCTGCTCCAGCCCCAATGTCCAACCTGGCCTTGGGCACTGCCAGGGATCCAGGGGCAGCCACAGCTGCTCTGGGCACCCTCCCCACCCTCAAATCACCAATCCCACCACCCTCAAATGCCAAGAACCTCCTTAATGCCTGAAGAACCTCCTCCAACACAGACCTTACTGAGGCCGTCTCTGATGTGCTGCTGAAGAACACTCCAGGGGATCACTGTGCATTTTCTGGTGACCAACACCAGCCTTCCTCAGAACTCTGCTCAAAACCACCCCCACCAGCCAGGCTGAAACCCAAACAACGACTGAACCCCAACCCACACCCTGCCATTTCCACACCAGCCCTCTGGGCTGAAGATTAAACCAATGCAAGGGGTTTGGGGAGGAAACTTGTCCAGCAGAGGAAGAACTGGGCTGCAGAAGCTGGCATGCAAGGCTGAATTAATAGCTTAATGCAATTCAGTTCTTACTGGTTGCCTGGAAACTAACTTCGAAAAAAAAAAAAGGAAAAGCACAAACCATAATGGGTGTAGAGGGCTTAATAGGGAATTATTGATGCCACCGGACTGTCTGACAGCCTGATGGATTTCTAACGAAATCACTCCAAACGCTCCTTTATTATTTTATGTTCTCCCGAACAGCAAGGTCCGAGGCCAAAGGAGAGGAAACATCCCGTGGTGCTGGGGTTAATGCTGGCAGGAGAGGCTGGTGTGTGCCAGGCACAGCCCGGCTGCCTTCCCTCCGTGCTCACCATCGCCCTGCCATGCTCTCGGCAGAATTCCTGCCCCACTCAGCCCAGTTAACCCTTTCAGACCTGCTCACGGGCAGGAGCTGCCTCGTTCCAGCCTCAAACCACACGGGTCAGGAAGCAAAGACACGGCTCTTTGGGGAGGGTTTTAGTGGATGCTCATCTTTGTGTTAATGGGGAGGGGAAAAAACACACCCTGGAAAGTTCCTGCCGTGCCAAAGGCTCTGGAGCCTTTGGGCTGAGGGATCCCACCTGAGCCTGGAGGAGATGAGGGATCTTGGGCAGGAACAGGGACCAGCCATAGCTGAAGCTGGTTTGGATGGAAAGCTCCTGTTCATCCCAGTAAGGACCTGCCAAGCCTGGCAAGGCACGAAGTTAAACTGTTAATGATGCATATTTTAATTAACTAATGGTTCTGGCATCACAAAGCAAATCCTGTCCCTCCAGCAGCCCCAGGTGACAGGAGCATCACCCAGAGCAGCTCCAACAGCCAGACCCTGGGGCCCAGTGTTCCATCTTGGAACAGTGCAGCTTTTATCCTGATTAGTTTTGACAGGAATCAGGTCAGTTTAATTACCTTCAACTTCAGACGAGCATCCACCTCTGTCCTGGCCACTTTTGGATATATAAATAATGCACTGATAACACCAAACCACCCTGAGGCTGCTGGAGACCCTCCCCACACACAAATATCCATTTGTGAGCCTCAGAGACAAGCCCTGGCAGCTTTTCAGGGGTGAGGACGATCATATGTTACAAACAGCTCTGAGAACAGACTCTGTCCCTTCTCCCATCTCTGAGTGCATTGTACAAGGGCTGGATAATGGATCTGTAATATAGAACATATTGTAATATAGAACAGTGCAGGGCTAATTTTGAGCCTGCTCCTGATTTATCTGGGATGTCAAGATATTCAGTAGATACCTCGAGAGCATTTTAAATAGTCTCTAAATAAAGCAAGTCATTATTTCTTGCTAAAAATGAGGTTTTAAAATGAGCTAGTTACTGAAAAAAAAACCAACAAACTGTAAATTGTTTTCCAATTCCATAGGTCCCTTTCCTGTTTCCAAGTGAACTGTGGTAATAAAGTATCAACATGGAGATCAAATGCCCCGACAAAATGATTTAATGACTCATAGAATGTACATCAAATCCCTACAACCTAGGCTAAGACAAACATAACCACACACCCTTTTAATTACAGTTCTTTAGACACTGGGGGTATAAATAGAATTTAGCTCATCAGTTCACTTCTTTTTCATTGTTATCCCATTACCCACGAGTTCTGTTGTCCGTGTATCTCTTTTTAGGAGTTCCTGAACCAACAAACCTGGAAGGTGGAGCTGTTTGAGCCCTCAGTCGTGAGAGGAATTTCTGGACTTTCCAGAAGGAATGGAAGGGAAGATGTGGGCTCCAGTCTGAGGAATTGAAAACCCTTTTAGGTACAGGCTTCCCTCTGAACAGGGTGGATTCCCAGGGATGTCCCCTCGCTGTTGGGAGTGTTTGTACCACGTGAGGAGCCAAGGAACGAGCACAGCCTCACCTTGGGAGGGACCTGGGACACCTCATAAGAGCTGGGCTGGCTCTGGGAACAACGAGGGCATCTTCTGCCATAGGAATTCCCATGGGAACAAAGTGCTTTAATGGGAAAACATCTGGTGAGAACATCCCCCACCTCCTCACACTTCCCCACCAAAAGCCACAGGTACCAGGATGGCCACAGCTGCCAAACAGCTGGACTGATGATCAACAGCTGGATTGATGATCAACAGCTGGACTGATGATCAACAGCTGGACTTGACCTTAGAGGCCTTTTCCACTTTAACAACTCCATGGTTCCATGAGAAATGAGCACTGGGCTCACAGAGCTCTGTCCCAGCGAGATCCTGCAGAAGGTGAAGCATTCCAGCATTCCCAGCCCTCGAGCTCTGTCTTGGCAGAAAGGCAGGAGCCTCTTTTTAAAATGGAGAATGTAAACCCCCTCCCTCCAAATTATTATAATTTTGAAATTAAGGGGCTCTCGGGTAAAGATACGGGAATAGGAATAACAGTTCTTGACTAGGAAAATTAAAATAGAAATACAGAATGACAGAGAACAA
>VWZS01008803.1:112239-124458 GCA_013397075.1 Rhabdornis inornatus | reverse complement strand
GAACAGCTGGAACATGAACAGCAGAGATCTCCACAGGGATCAGGATCACTGCCCCACTGATGGTGACAGAATTCACACTTTTGGGCACACCCTGTATTGCAACCTAAGACAGGCCCTAACCCAGGAGTTTGGAATGTGTTTGAGGCATGTGTTTGGAATTAACCCCCTCACCTGGAGTGGGATTCCCTGGAAAAGCAGGAGCGGACACCAGGCCATGCCCCAGGAGCTCTGGAGCAGGGCTGGCAGTGCCAGCACAGGGAGGGCAGCCAGCCCTGAGTGTCAGGGGGGCTCTTCTGCTCCTCAGCATTCCTGCAGCACCAGAAAGGGACGTGGCCAGCAGAAATAATTGGAGCTGACATCTGCAGGAGGACTGGCAGCCACCAGGCTGTGTGTGTGACCTTGGTGAGCACAACGGTGTGGGGAGCCCCTGGGTGCAGAGCAGGGACAGGCAGCTGCTCCTGCTGTCCCCGAGCCCAGCCCAGCTCCTGCAGCGTGTGAGCAGCCTGGAGCTGTTCTGCCAGCCAGCTCTGCTCCAGCCAGCTCTCAGCAGAACCCTTTCATGGCAATTGCTGTCTCCTCCTTGTCTGTGGAGTTAAAGTGATTTATCTGAGCTCAGGAGCTGTCTCCAAATTGGTAAACTTGTGATGGCGGACGTAACAAAAAGCATCCCTGAGCCTTTTCTTCTGGGAAGAGGGAGATGTCCTCCTGAAGTTCAAAAATGTCAAAGTCTTATTTCTTCCTAGCTGCTGGAACAAGTCATTCCGAGGTTGTTACTCTGCAAAATAATTCATAGATTCCAAATACTGATATTTATAGCTGAAGCAGAACTCCTAAAATCCCGTGGTTCTAATGGGAATGTTGGCAGGTCCTTTATTATGTCACAGCGAGCAGTGGTGTTAAAAGTTCTGGAATCAAACTATCAATGCATGATAAATGGGGGGTGAGCTGCTTGTGTCACACCACTTATTAAGTTGGTACCATAAATTATTGCACTGTAAAAATCAATGTTTACTTCAGACTTCCATATTTTCATTGCTATTTTCTAGAATTCATTTTAAAACTACAAGAAACAAAAACAAAAAAAAAACAAAAAAAAACCAAAAAAAAAAGAGAAAAATAAGAAACCCAGAACCACATGAAACAAGTAAATTAATTTTCTTCAGGCTGAATTGTTCTCTATTACCTAAACAAAACAACAGCTGAGGGTGTTGCAATTATTAAAACTAGCTTGACAAGAAAAGATGAATTGGAGATGGATCAGACCACGGAGTCAGATATTAACCAAAAATTCCAAGAGTTGAATTAAGAAAAGTATGATGTTTTTTGGTTTTTTTTGAGAATGAATCACTACTTACCAGCCAATTTAAACTTTTTATTCCGAGGTGAGACCTCCAGGAGCACAGTCAGTGTAGCATGAGTGTCCCTTTAATGCCGAGCACGATGTTCTAATGCCAATTCTCCCGGATTTTGCACAAGGAGAAGCATCCCCTGCTGGGGCAGGACACCCCTCACCCTGCCCTGCTCTGAGGGGATGCTGAGAGCTGCCAAAATCTGCCTGGGCAGCACAAAGTGAGGAAAATCCTTCATTTATTTAGTGAGGAAAATCCTTCATTTACTCATCCTGAGCTGCCTCAGACCGCTGGGATGCCCGGCCCTTCCATCCCTCCCCAAAAAACTTTCCCCACATTTAGGATCCCAATCCCTGTAGTTCCAGTAGTTAAATCCTGCTGGGGGACACTCAGGAGCAGCAAAGGCCAAAGGGATTTGTTTGGGAGGAAATCCTGTGGCCCTGCTTGCAGTGCACAGCCAAAGGTGAGCTCGGGGTCACACCTGGCTGGAAAAGTGTCACACACATTTAGGAGCAGCCTGGCAGCTCCCCTGAACACAAACAGCAAGAAAAACACATTTTCGAGGTTTTTACACCCAAAGAGTGGAGCTTTTTTTTTTCGAAAAAATAAAATAAAAATCTGTCCCTGGTGTTTCTGCCAGTTTGGTTTCAGCTCATACTTGGCAGGAGCTGCACGCCAGCAGCGCCTTCCCCACTTTGTTTTGATAGACTCTGTCTCCCAAAATCTGAGTTTTTGGGGATTCCTCTCCTCAAGCTCAGCACTCTAGAGCATTCCTGCATTTCCTAAAGCTGAGGACAGCACTTCCCAAGTGCCACCCACAAAAAAAACCTCCTTTCCTGCAGGCCAAGCACAGCCCCAGGATTTATTGCTAATAAGTCAGAGATTTCGCAAACAACAGCATCAAAGAGCACATTAGCTCTGCCTGGAGCGAGCACATCCCATCCCTGCAGAGGTTTTATGACACATCATTCAAAGGGGAGAAATTAAGAGGCCTCAGAAGCTTTTATGGCTTTTCTTACCTCATCTGTGTTTGCAAAGGCTCTGGAGCGGGGCTGGTGTTGCTGTGTTTGCCTTAAATAACCGGGCTGGAAGAGCCAGGTGTCAGTAAGGGAATGGGACAGGGACAATTTCCCACCTCACACAGCTCAGGGACAGGATCCAGCCAGGGCAGGGGGCAGCAGAGCCCAGCGCCAGGCAGGGACACTTTGGGATTGAAGCAGGACACTGCCTTGGTTTGCTTGATGGACACTCACACTCTGGGATTCTGGCATTCCCCTGCCCTAAAAAAGGAAAGGAAAGGAAAGGAAAGGAAAGGAAAGGAAAGGAAAGGAAAGGAGGAAGAAGGAAAGAAGGAAAGAAAGAAGGAAAGAAAGAAGGAAAGAAAGAAAGAAAGAAAGAAAGAAAGAAAGAAAGAAAGAAAGAAAGAAAGAAAGAAAGAAAGAAAGAAAGAAAGAAAGAAAGAAAGAAAATCTGTATTTTGCCAGATAAAAGTTTAATATTTAAACTTTGCCTACCTTAAAAAAGGGGCTGAGGAAGAAGATATGGCTGCCTGTGACTGAACAACTTCAGCAAGGGTTCTGTGCAGGGTGGGGAAAGGAAAAGGCTGTCACTGGCCTCCCAGGAAAAGTCTCTCAGATCTCAGGCCAAGATTCCCCCATCCTACAAATACACATTTTTAACCCCTTGTTGGCCATGCTGCACCCTAATGGGGCTGCTAAAGGCCGAGCACCTGTGCTTGTCACTGCCTGAGGTTTGAGCAGCTCTCCCAGGCAGGGTTTTGCAGATGCACAGACTCATTAATCTTGCAGGTTCAGGGTGCATCTGCAATCTTCTTGCATCCCACATTCCTACCTATTACCTCCAATTTAGATCATCTGCCTTGCTTTCCACGCGGAGCCGTCTGCAGAGGGGAGCTGAGCCAGCACAGCTCCTCGCTATGGAGACTTGCTCCTCGGCGACGTGAGCTCCGAGCTCTGCATTCAGATCAAAAGAACAATCTCTGAGGAGCCCGTGTCTCCTCAGTGCTCAGCCTGTCCTGAGAGCACGGCGAGAAAAATCACACATCTCCTCCTCTCGACAGCTGCAAAGGTTTAACTCATGAAACCCATTATTTTCCTGCAACAATATGAAATAAAAGGTTTTTTTTTTTTTTGCTTAAAAGTAATAGACAATCTGAGCTAATCTTGTGTGTCATTCTGGAGGAAGGGTGTGTTGCAGAGCTGCTCTGGGGCAGTTTGAGTGACTGAATAAATCTGTGTGCATCAGCTGGGTCTGTCCTGCACATCCCATTGCTCTTTACAGGTTTGGTGGGATTTATTGCCCGTCCCTTGATGTTCATGTACCTGGTGGACAAAGACTTTTCAGAATCCCAGGATGGTTTGGGTGAGAAGGGGCCTTAAATCCCACCCAGAGCCACCCCTGCCATGGCAGGGACACCTCCCACTGTCCCAAACCCCAATGTCCAGCCTGGCCTTGGGCACTGCCAGGGATCCAGGGGCAGCCACAGCTGCTCTGGGCACCCTGTGCCAGGGCAAAATCCCAAAATTCCTTCCCCAAATCCCATCTAACTCTCCCCACGAGTGTTTTTTCCACAGTTTCCCTCGCAGAGGATCCATTCCCGAGCTCTGGAGGGATGGAAGCAGCACAGCCCCACAGCTGCAGCCTCCCCCCATCCCAAAAAAAAATGTGCTGCTCCCAATTCCAGCTCAGGACTTCTGTCCTTGGCATGGAGGAGGAGAAGCAGGTTTTGCTTTGCTCTGCAGGCAAAGATGGATTAAAGCTGAAGCAGGGTCAGGCTCCAGGCCCTGCCCAGCCAATTGTTGCTCAGTGAGGTGTGCAAGTGGATTTTTAAGGTCTCTTCCCACCCAAACCATCCTGGGATTCTGTGCTGTTTATGTCTCAGAGTTCCTAATTTACTCACTGCATATTACACATATTATGTTCAATCTTAAAATATTACTTATCTTTATATTATTTCTAATTAAGTGCAACATTTTGGTTGTTTTTTTTTTTGTTGTCATCCCGACCTTTCCAGAGCACTGAGCTTTTCCAGCAAACCCACTCATTTGCCCATGCTGCACAAAGGCAAAACTAACTGCAAAATAATATTGGTGCCATCTATTTATAGCAGATATAAAATCCCCCCAGGAAGCTGGTAAATCCCCTCCTCTGTGCTCAGATCTGAGGGGCCACAGCAGGGTTTTTTTTTGTTTTTTCTTTTCCAGTAGGGTTTCATTATCCAATCCTGGTGATTGATGCTATTCCTGAGTAATCTTTCAGATAAATGAGCCCTCCCCATCTCATTTCCATAACTATTTTATCACCCTGTGAATTAGTTCCTCACACTTCTGCAGAGTTACCTCTCCAACAGGAATTTCTTTACAGAGCAATAGAAACATCCAGCAAATAAAAAATATCCCAGCAAGTGCTGAATAGCTCCCAACAAACCTCAGATTCTTCTCTTTTAACAATTAGAATATTGACATTTTTTCATCAACTCCTTTCTCAGCAGGTGAGAAAATCCAAACCAGGAAACAAGGACCAGGCAGAAGGTAGGGATGTTTTCTAGGAAAAATAGTGGTTATCCAATAAAATCCAATCCAGACATAAAATCCAACTATGTGAAAATCTTCCTTTGTCAATATCTACAGGAGTTTCCTAAAACATCTCTTCGTGTTGGAAAATAGCTTCAAACTAAATCAAAAACCAGCTTCAGAAATGGGGTTTAGAGGACTTAGAGACAAGAAAAAACATTTGTTCTGACATTTTGGTTGTTTGCTTAGATTGGTTCCCTCGATTCTGAGCAGAGGAAGGTGTGAAAATAGGCAAAGAGGAGGACAAGATTTGGCTGCTCTGGATGAAAGGATCAGTTCCAGGAGAGTTTCTGTTTGTGCTCACTGTAAACCCATTTTTTCCAAGGGTCTCACATAAATCCAAATGTACTCTGGCACTGAATGAAGAATGGAACTGAAACCAGGCTGGGGATTTGGGGGTGTGGGTGGTCACATTCAGCAACAGAGGTCTCACACTTCACCACTGGTATGTGTTTAAGATGCTCTCTTCATCAAAAAACTTATATTTAAAAAGAAAATAAAATATGTTAAGCCCTTTGCTAAGGACAGTGTGAGATCAGAGCAAAAACCAGGTGTGGAAAACTGCAGCCACAATTCAACTGCTCAGATATTTCAGTATTTGCAATTTTAAAAGCCATTCTTGCTAAAAAGCTGTCACATCCACAAGCTGACCAATGCCATATATTAAAAAAATTGTCCTTCAGAATTACTTTAATCACAACAGATGTTCCCACACCGGGTTTTAAAGCAGTACCTAATGGTAGTATTTGTTTAGGAGAGTTCAGCAGCAGAGTGCAGGGAAAAGAGCACTGAGGTGCAGAACCCAGCACTGCCAAGGGTTGCACTGCCAGTTAATTCTGCATTTTGGGGGATTTCCTGCCCAAATTCTGCATTTTGGGGGATTTCCAGGCAGGCCCACCCCGAGCAGCCCGGGGCTGGGTCAGGGTCCCCCGGTGGTCCCTGTGGCTCCCCCTGCACCCCAGTAGCTCCTGCAGGATGGGAGGGGTGCCCGGGGCTGGGGAACAGCTGGGCACAGCTGCAGGAGGATCCAGGCAGGACTCAGTGTTGACAATCTCGGCTCTCAGGGGGTTTTGGATGCCTGATGATGGCTCTGAAGGATAATGGGATCTTGGCTGGTCACACGTTAACAGCAGTCCCTCCGTGTGTTTGTTCCTTCTCCTGTTTGATGATCCCAGCCCTGCCATCCTCCTTCCCAAAGCTCTGCTCCAGGAATGTCCTTTCCTGCTGGGGAGTGCCAGCAGCCAGCCCAGCTCCCAGCTGAGTTCATCTCAAAGCCTGAGCAGCACATCCCAGCACAGAGTCAGGGTTGGGATGTTCAGATCCAGCCAATCCCCAACTCCCAGTTCATCCCAAAGCCTGAGCAGCACATCCAGCACAAAGCCAGGGCTGGGATGTTCAGATCCAGAGAATCCCCAGCTCCCAGCTCATCCCAAAGCTGTGAGCAGCACATCCAGCACAAAGCCAGGGCTGGGATGCTCGGATCCAGTGGATCCCCGCGTTCCTGGCCTCGTTGCCATGACAGCAGAGCACCAGGGCTGCTCCCCTGCTCTTCTGTCCTCTCTGCAAACGCAGCTCTGCTGCCAAGCACTCCCAGCTCCTCATCCAGCAGGGACACGGCTGGACAGGGATGACCCCAGGCTGCTGCTGCCACCTCGGGTGCTTTGGGAATTTTTACTTCTCCTCTAGAACGTGGGCAGAAAGGCACAGCAGTCCCTGGGATGGGGAAAGCAGGGAATGCAGCCACAGAACCTCTGGGTTCCCATCGAGGTGAATCCTGCAATTCTTGGTTCCTGCAGTAAAATCACAGAACTTTGTGTCACCACCCCAGGAGTTCAGGGGGACACGGAGCTCCTCCAGACTCCTCTTTGCTGGCAAAGAAGGCTGTGCATTAATGATGGAATAATTTCTATTTCTGTCAAGCTGATGCCAAAATGTCCTCATCACTTCAAAAAAGAAAACTTGGTGACATTAGTATAAACTGTAGGGAATTGCCACCTCTTATAAATCAAGATTTTTGTTGAAAACAAACCCATTTTCCTCCATATCCTTGTTCCTTGTGTTCTGTGCTTGTTCCTCAGCCTTAGGACGAGCTGAATTTCCACTGAGAAATCTTTCAAGCCTTTGCTGCCACAGGTTCCTAGATTTCCCTTCAAATTTCCTGTTTCTGTAGAAAATATGGTTGTTTGCATACAGCCTGGCATTACCTGTCGTGCAGGTGGAGCTCAGCCCTCCCCACTCCCTGGGGTTTGTCCCCTGCAGATCCCTGAGCAAGGACAGCTCTGGATGTGGAAATGGGAAGAAGGACCCAGCAGCTTTCATCCTCTTCCACTTGTCCTTGAAGGATTTCCTTCCCTTTGGAACGTTCTCTCTGAAACTGTGCCAAAACGAACAGCATTCCTCAAAATCAATTTGTCATTTCTTGAACAACAGAAGAAAACATAATATTCTTGGGCATATAATATGCAAAAACATGCTTGGGTTTATTATTTGAAAAACTCAGACAGCTTTGCCTTTGGAGATGAGGGAGAGCAGAAATAACATTCCCCATGCAGAAATAACATTCCCCATGCAGAATTAAAGCTGCTTTCCACAGCAACATCCACAAATTCTGTCCCAGGTGTTTCCCTGTTTCTGTCCATGGCTGACATCCCTTCAGCAGCCATGTAGGACATGGATGTGAGGAGCATCCCAGAGCCCAAATTTCACCTTGCTCCCCATCCCCAGGGAGCTGTGGCAGCTCTCTCCTGGAGCCTGGGTGATCTGAGTTACCCATTCCTCACAAATTTGGTGTGGTGTCCCTGCCTGTGCAGTGAATTGGGCTCTGAGGTGGCTCCCACCCCATTCCAGGATCCCAGGGCACATCAGTGCCAGGCAGCAGGACAGGATGGGAAATGCTCCATGGGATGGGAAATGCTCCATGGGATGGGAAATGCTCCATGGGATGGGAAATGTTCCACAGGATGGGAAATGCTCCATCCCATGGGAAATGCTCCATGGGATGGGAAATGTTCCATCCTATGGGAAATGCTCCATGGGATGGGAAATGTTCCACGGGATGGGAAATGCTCCATCCCATGGGAAATGCTCCATAGGATAGGAAATGCTCCATGGGATGGGAAATGCTCCATCCCATGGGAAATGCTCCATCCCCGAGCTCTGGGGCTGACCCAGGGCTGTGCAGGAGGAAGCAGAAGCCCCAGCAGAAACTCTGCTGATCCAGCACCCAGTGCCCCCAGTGCTCCCAGTGCCCCCAGTGCCCCCAGTGCCCCCAGTGCTCCCAGTGCTCCCAGTGCACCCATCCTGCCTCTGCTTTTAGGGCTTTGCTGGCAGCTCCAGGCTCCCAGAGCAGCCCCTCTGGAGCAGCCCTGCCCCTCCAGGGATGCACAAGAAATCCCCACACTCAGACTGAGGCCAGCCCTTCCCCTTGGAGCCATGGGCACAACAAACCCAGCAGTAGCAGCAGCAGCAGCAGCAGCAGCAGCAGCAGCAGCAGCACTCCACAGGCTGCTGGACTCCTCTCAGCCCTCACACTCAGCCAACAACTCCCACAGAAACGCTTTTATATCTCAAGACCACTTGAGAGGAACCTGAGTGCTGCACTCTCACTGCCAAATTTAATTTCTTCGTGGAGCTCTCAGCTCACTTAAAAGCTTGCCAGGCTCTCTAAGGGCTGGGAGCTGCTCAGGGCACGGCCTGGGCTCAGGTCTGGGCTCAGGTCTGACCTCTGGTCTGGGGTCTGTCCTGGGCTCTAGTCTGGGCTCAAGTCTGGGCTGTGATCTGGGCTCTACTCTGGGCTCTGCTCTAGGCTCTGCTCTGCGCTCTAGTCTGGGCTCTGCCCTGGGTNCTGTGATCTGGGCTCTACTCTGGGCTCTGCTCTAGGCTCTGCTCTGCGCTCTAGTCTGGGCTCTGCCTTGGGCTCTGCTCTGGGCTCTAGTCTGGGCTCTGCTCTGCACTCTGGTCTAGGCTCTGCTCTGGGCTCTAGTCTGGGCTCTGCTCTGCACTCTGCTCTAGGCTCTGCTCTAGGCTCTAGTTGGGCTCTGATCTAGGCTCTGGTCTAGGCTCTGTTCTGGGCTCTGTTCTGGGCTCTAGTCTGGGTTCTGGGCTGGGCTCTGCTCTGGGCTCTGCTCTGCACTCTGCTCTAGGCTCTGCTCTAGGCTCTGATCTAGGCTCTGGTCTAGGCTCTGCTCTGGGCTCTGCTCTGGGCTCTAGTCTGGGCTCTGCTCTGCACTCTGGTCTAGGCTCTGCTCTGGGCTCTAGTCTGGGCTCTGCTCTAGGCTCTGCTCTGGGCTCTGTCCCTGACCCCCCTGGCTGTCCCCTCCTGTCAGGGGTTTGTGCAGAGCCAGAGGGTTCCCAAATCCCTTTTCCCCCAGGCTGAGCCCTTTCCCAGCTCCTCACACGGGGGCTCTGCAGAGCCTCCCCAGTCTGACACACATGGAGGCACAGGGCAGATCCTCCTGCGTGGATTTTCATGGTTTGTCGTGATAAAAATCCTCCAGAGAACAGAGCACTGAAGCAGAGATGGTGCAGTACCCAGAGTAAATTGGAGAAACAAAATTAGAAACAATCTGTGTTTCAAAAATGTGGTCAACAGAATGCATCACCATGACAATTCTTGCTAGAAGCAACAAGAGAGGCTTCCTGGCAGCACTGAAGGAGGGCTGGTTCAGGAGTGAAGATTCATCAAAATGCAATTTACAGCACCAAAAAAATATGTCTGTAGTGGCATTTCATTGACTTTTATTCTTAAAATGTGAGAACTAGACTGAAGAAGCATTACCTTACACTGAATTCTGTGAAAATCCTGGTCCTGACAGAAAATCAGAGACATCTTTAGCATGTTCCTTAGTGGTTGCATTCCAGACAAAGCTAAAATAAGGATCAAAGATTTATATCACAGATATAAAATAAAATCAAACGAGAGTCTCAGATTAAGGCACACAGAGGTGGGCTTTAAATTATAAATATGGTTCTAAAAGGAAATGTAGAGAAAGGATTAAAATACCCACACAATGAAGAAATAATTCTTTTTAAAGGTGCCACCATGTCCCAGCTCCCAGCTATGGAGAAACACAAGTTGCTGCAGTTTTAATGATGGCTCTCTCCAAACATCCCATCCCAGCTGCCCTCCCTGGCACGCTGGGTGAGGATTCACAGCCACAAAAATGGATTGCTTTCATTTGGGGCAGCTCTCCTGATAGATGAGGTCACCCAAATGTGTGCATGGGAAGAGGGCTCAGCTGGAAAGAGAGAAAAAAAAGGAGCAAATCTACCAGGAGAGAAAGGCAGGGAGCCCAGAGCAGCTGGGGCCAGGCTGGACGTTGGGATTTGGGACAGTGGCAGGTGGCCCTGCCATGGCAGGGGTGGGATTTAACATCTCAACTATTCTGGGATGCTGTGATCATAAAAAAAAAACAACAAAAAACCAAGGAAACACAGCAAGGTTTTGATGACAAATGAAATAAAGAGCAGCTCTGGCTGGGGGTGGTGGTGGGATGGAAATCACGTCTCCACCTCTGGAGCTTCACCCAGCAGCTCTCCCTCAGGGGTTACTATTTACTACATTTTAGGGAGGGCAGGCACTGAGGATAAATTTCCTCTCCTAAGGCCATAAATCTCTGCAGGTCTGACTGAACGCTCAGCATGGTATATGTGTGTGGCTGGGCTGACCTTGAGCTGGGGAAAAGTTTGTTAAAAAACTTCTCCTTTTGGAAAAAAAAAAAACCACACATTGCAGGCTGACAAATCCTGCACAGCTGTCCATCAACTGCCACAAGTTGTCTTAATTTTTTTAGTGCTTAAATAACGTTTCTTTCTCATCAAAATACTTCGTGTCAAATATTTCATTTTGAATGTTGTGCTATGTTAAAAAATAGTAAATCACTTAGCAACTAAAATGAAATATCTAACGTGAGGTCAGATTGGCCACTTTGTTGATTCTGGGTTGAAATAACAAATTTTTTTATCATTTTTGCTTTTAACAAAGCTTTTTTTTTTTTCTTTTTTTTTCTTTTTCCCCTAGGCAATTTTGAATTGCCAGGGAATAAAATAAATATATCACCCCCAGGTAGGTACTGTATAAGTAATATATGGCAGAGTTATAATAGAACACTGAAAAACTCCATTACATTCCTGTTCCTCTGTCAGAGGCAGGACTGGTTGGAGCAGCACTTGTATATCTCAGTGATATCTAATTCCCAGGGAAAACCTAGCAGCACTGAGAGCACAGCCAGCTGCAGGCAAACAGCACCATCAAACACTGTCAGCAACCAGATTATTCACTGAACCCAAAAGGAAAAAAGAAACAGGAAAAGAGACAATGTCTATAAAATTCATAATTCACAACAAAATGGTTTTTTTACCTTAATGCCAGAGCAAGTCCTGGTGCAGTTGGGGGTGCAGCATGGAAATGGGGGTCAGGAGGAGCAAGGATCTCTCACTTTGGGTTTTTAGGGGAAATCTCCCCCTGGCAGCAGCCTGGCCAAGCTCTCAGCCCTTCCCACACTGCGTGTTGCACCTGGATCCCAGGGAAAACGTGTCCTGTAAGGGGAAATCACAGCACACACCATGGAATCACTGGGGCTGGAAAAGCCCTGCCAGCGTGTGCAATCAGAGCTTTGGCACTAATTACTAATTACTAATTACTAATTATGACAGAGTGTACATTCCCACAACACCTGCACTGTCCAAACCCCAAACCCGTGTAGGCAACCCTGAGTGTCTGCAGCTCCTGGGGATGTGAGGGGAGGGAGGTTTTCCAGAGCCCCAGGAAGGGCAAAATCTCTGTTTGTCTCACAAACCTCTTCTCTGGAAGAGAAAAAGGAAGGAAAAAGCAGCTGTTCCCATGAGGAACATTATTCCTGTAAGGACAGGAATAATTGTGAGGATCTGGGAGGGAAGGAAACCAAGCCAGGGCTGTGAACCCAGAGCTGAGCTGCTCCAGCTCCCCAGGGCTGCTGACCTGCAGGGACTGGGACCCAGATCAATTCTGATGGACCCAGATCAATTCTGCTGGACCCAGATCAATTCTGATGGACACAGATCAATTCTGCTGGACCCAGATCAATCCTGATGGACACAGATCAATTCTGCTGGACCCAGATCAATTCTGATGGACCCAGATCATTCTGCTGGACCCAGATCAGTTCTGCTGGACCCAGATCATTCTGATGGACCCAGATCAATTCTGATGGACACAGAACAATTCTGCTGGACCCAGATCATTCTGATGGACCCAGATCAGTTCTGCTGGACCCAGATAATTCTGCTGGACCCAGATC
>VWZS01008803.1:86648-100368 GCA_013397075.1 Rhabdornis inornatus | reverse complement strand
CCCTTTTTTTTTTTTTTTTTTTTTTTTCTCCTATAAACTACATGGCTGCAAAGGTGTTTAAAATTACCAGGACTTCAAATTATGGTAAAAAATCATCTTGCAGTGTTATCTTAGAGCTGTAAAATGGGATATGCCAGCACAAAACATCTAAATTTAATCATTTTATCATTATAATATATGATATGTTAAGGCCCTTCCAACCCAAACCATCCTGGGGTGCTTTAGGGCCACAGGAGTGGGGTTCCCTGGAGCCACTGCTGGCTGGGGGAGCAGGGCTGGAGGAATGCTGTGGTTGTACCAGACCCTCCACCAAGCAGCAGCCAGGGAACGAATGAACAATAAACACAAACTCCTCTCTGAAGGATGCAAAAACACCCAAATAAATCACAGCTTAAACCTACTCCTATTTCTGCACCAGACCAGATTTCCCACTGAGAATAAGCTCAGCTTTAAAGCAAAGGTTTAAGAAATGTGAAATAAGAGGGGTTTTATCAGCTGGCTGCACTCTGGAGGCTTCACTTGACAGCACAAAGTGCAGCCCAGCACTGAGCACACCCAGCCCTCACCTCCTGCCCTGCCCACACTGCCCATCCTCACAGCCAGACCTTGGGATTATTGATGGCAGGAATCCAATGCCAGCTGCCTCCGGGATGCTGGATGGGATGGAGATGGATGGATCTGTCCCCAGCCTGCTCCTGGGGGACAGCAGGAACCGAGGAAGTTGGTGAATGTTAAGGATTTTTCTAAATGGCTGTCAAGTGCTTTCCCGAGTGCAAGTAATGAAGTCACTTCTCTCTATTTGTTTTGTGCTCAGCCTAAACAGTGATGAACTCGAGGCTGAGATATGGAAAAGCCCCAAATTTGTGTGTGTGAGGCATTGTTTAAATTCCCATCAGAACAAAACAAAACTTAACTAGGGGGGAGAGGGGGTGTTTGTCCTGGAGAAAAGAGGCTCAGGACACCTCTCACTCACAAATGCCTGGCAGGAGAGTGCAGCCAGGGCTCCATCTCTTCTTCCAGGGGACAAGAGACAAGATGAAATGGCCTCAAGCTGTGCCAGGGGAGGTTTAGGTTGGATATTGGGAAAATTTCTGCACCTGAAGGGCTGCCCAGGGCCATGGAGGAGTCGCCATCCCTGGGGGGATGTAAAAGCCCTGTGGATGTGACACCTGGGGACAGGGTCAGCTCCTCCACCCCCCTGAGCTCTGCAGTGACCCTGGCAAGGTTTTCCTGCCCTCTCCTGTTGGTGCTTTTTTGGGGCTACCTAAAAACAGAGGGCAGATAAAATCAAGGGAATAAAAGCAGTTCCAGTTATTGAACAGGTACATTTCAGGCAAACAAACCCCCCCAGGGGCTACACCCAAAAATGGACCATGGGTCACGGGTTTCCACATTTTTACAAATTTGGTCCATTTGCACATTGGGGGTTAATTTTCCAATTACAGCTCCAGGTAATGAAGTCATTCACCCCAAGTTTGCTCCCCCCAACTCACTTTTGTTTCCATCCCTGGGGCCCTGAGGCAGTGAGGTGTCCTTGATTGCCAGCCTGGAGAGGAATTGTTGTGTCTGCCCAAAATGGGAGAGCAGCAGCCAGCACTGGGTGTGGAGTTTGGAGTTACACACTAAAGAATTGCACAAACACATGAAAAATAGACAAGCTGAAATCCCGAGGCGTCGCTGTCCCCACGCAGAGGAGTGTCCAGCCTGCAGGCAGCAGGGTGGCACGAGGCTGGGCTGGGCTGGCAGGGCTGGTGGCTCTCATGTGCAGCACTCCCCACACGATGTGCTGTGACAGCTCTCACAAAGCCTCACCTCCAGGAGCTGGGCAGAGCACGGCTGTCACCTCCTGTGCAGCACACGGCGTGGTCCTGAGACCATGAATTCGATTAGACCACGAAACAGGCAGTGTTTCAGGAGGAAAAACAGATTTCCTGAGTTATTTTCCCTTTTTTTCCCCCCTCCCCTCTTTTCTTTTTGTAGCATCTCTTTTTTTGGTGGCTTTCCTTCATGCATTGGATACTCCCAAGGAAGAACAGCCTCCAGTACCCAAATATCAAAGAAGGTGAAGAGCCAGATGGGAGGAGGGGGTTGTGCTGTGTTGCAGAGGCAGAAATGCAGAGCAGCCACAGCAAACAGCAAAACTCAGGGAGACAGCAAAGCTGGGGGTGCTCCTGCTGCCCATGGAGAGGCTGGGATCAGAGCTGTGTCACCAAATCCCAAAAATGCCCTTCCACCTGCAATCAGTGGGAATTACATGGGATTGTTCAGCCTGGAGAGGAGAAGCTGCAGGGAGAGCTCAGAGCCCCTGGCAGGGCCTGAAGGGGCTCCAGGAGAGCTGGAGAGGGACTGGGGACAAGGCATGGAGGGACAGCACACAGGGAATGGCTTCGGTGTAGGATTTGAAGGGATTTTTGGGCAGGAATTGTTCCCTGGGAGGGTGGGCAGGGCTGGCACAGGGTGCCCAGAGCAGCTGTGGCTGCCCCTGGATCCCTGGCAGTGCCCAAGGCCAGGCTGGACATTGGGATTTGGGACAGTGGGAGGTGTCCCTGCCATGGCAGGGGGGGCACTGGGTGGGATTTGGGATCCCTTCTGATCCCAAATCATGCAACAATCCAATGCTCCTCCACAAACAGGAGGGGTTTAATGCACTCACCATGTAAAGAACTTTTCTGGGTGGTTCTGGGGTCCCCAGCTCTGGAAGCAGAGATCCCAGACAGGCAGGGTGAGCCAGGCCCGTGGCTCTGCCTCGGGGACAGGCTGCAGTGCTGCACAAACAGCAATATTGCTGTGCCACGCTCCAGTGGCCATCCCAGTGAGGATCCAGGAGCCTCGTTTGCAATTCACTTGTAATGAGATACAGTCGAGACTGCTACCAAGCACAAAATCTATTTAAAGGATATTCCAGGGATTCTCAATGAAGTTACATTACCTCAAGTTAACATCCCTTTAAAAGCACATAATTCACTCTTAACCCTTCCAGTCTTTAGTGCTCTAAGGAAAGCCACAGCCTTTTTTGTGCTATTTGAGAGTCAAATCCAGCCCCAGCCTCACTACACAATCTGGTTTTCCATCAGTAGGGTTTGCTTGCTGCACTAACACCCAGCAGGGTCCCAAAAAATCCCCCAGAATTATTTCAGCGTGCAGGGGAGAAGGAGCGCAGCCTGAACATCAGCCCAGCCCCACCCTCCTTTAGCAGGAGCGTCTGGGTGCTGGGGGAGCTCAGGGACGTTCCTGCTGCTGGGGATGGGCAGCTCCAGGGCTCTGTCCTGGATTCCCCCACTGAAATGCCGATGGAAACCCTTCAGCAGCACTTGAAAGGGACAGAAAGGAGACACTTCACATCCCAGATGTGCGGTGGTGCTGGGAGAGGAGCGGGAACCCCCGGCTGTGGGTTTGGAGGCGTTGGCAGAACAGGCTCAGGAGCTGCTGCTCTCCATCCCTGCAGTCAGGCAGCACCAAGGGCTCCAGGAGATGCTGCCCAGAGTCTCTGGGTGGGCACAGGGGCTGTGCTGGCTCCCAGCTGAGCCCTGGGGGCTCTGGGGGCTGCAGGGCACTGCTGGAATTCAGCCCTGAGGAGGAAGAGGAGGAGGAAGAGAACCACAGACACAGCCAGCAGCTCCAGACATGCTCCCAACCAGGGAAACAGCCCAGCTCATTTTCCTTGTTCAAGAAAAGGAACAAAACCCAGCTCTCCATATTCCACAATATACATAGAGACAGACAAACACAAAATAAACAACTCCAGGAGCTTTGTGGCTCTTTTTCTGTTCCATTCAGCAAGTATTAATTGACCCAGAACTTTGAAAATAATGTCAAAACCACTGGCAAAGTATTTACCATCCATCAGAACTAATTCCCTCCGTGGCAGCAATTACAGGGCTCCCAGAATTATTGGCTCCTCCTGCAGCAGATGCAATCACAGGCGAAGGCTGAGCACACGGACGAGCAGCTCGTAATTTTCTACTCATCTGACCCTCCAACTTGGTAATCTTCTCTTTTATCACATTCTGTGAAGAGGAGGGAAGATGATGAGTAGGGTAAGGAAGAATAGGTAACAGGAGATAATAATAAAAAGAGTCAGAAAAGAGGTGGTCCATAATTTACCACGAGCAGCAGCACAAGGACTTCAGGCTTTACAGGGACAAAGCAGGAACAGAATCTACATCCTCAATATGGACATTTCCTTGCACTGTGTCCTTTCTTTTCACTTATTTCAGAATATATATTTTTAAGGATCTATTTCAGCAAAAGAAAAATATCTTCTTTCCTGTAATTACCTGGTGTTCCTCAGGTGAAGTGATCTTGTCTGGCCATTTGGTGCAAGAGCTCAGCAGCTCTGGCACTGCAGGAAGGGCACTGGGGCAGCAATGACAGAAATGAAAGTGCTCAACAAGACCCAGCTTATCTTAATTCCGAGTTCTGCACGCTCTGCTGTACTTTGACATGTGTATGAAATCATAGCAGCAGTTCTTCTGGCATCACCTTCAAAGCCTGACATGTGGTGGTGGGAATTCACTTACAATTGGTTTGTATGTTTATTTCTAAAAGTTTTTAAAAATATATAATTTTGGTAAGCAGTGGAAAATATTTCATCTTTCTAAACACGACATGGAACTGAAATTCAATATATTCTTTCTGTCTAATTCCCTAAACCTTCTTTCCTTTCTTTTGCTATGAGCATGTGGGTGAAGCTAATTGCTCTTAACAAATACAGCTCTGATCATTGATGGAATTCACAGCTGAAAACCACCTCAGAGCTGGATCAAGCCTCTCCTTATCTTCAGGCAGCCACATCCACTGCTCATCTCCCTTCCCGTGGTTCCCACACCCAAGGCATCCTCGTTCCATGGCAGGAAGGATTTGCCCCTTTCCAGTCCCAGTTCCTAAAGGAGCTCTGTGCTGGTTTTGACAGAAAACTGCTGGGGGTTGTGCACTCGAGGGTCTTACCCAAAAAATGCCTGAAATTTGGGTTCCCATCAGAAATGCAGCTCTTTGAACAAATCCTTTTTAAAAAAGCTACACCCACAGAAAGCTTTTCAGGCCAGCAGGGCAGGCACCTAAAGAAACTCCTTGGGATGATTTCCCAGCAGATGTGCCCACTCTGCAGCACACAGGGAGCTCAGGGAGCCTCCTGGGCAGGGACAGGGGCACCAGCAGCACCCCTAAACCTTCAAAAAGCCAGGAAAAGGCTTTGTGAGGTGGGGAAAATGAAAAGTGAGGCTGAGGAAACCTCCAGCAGCATTAGCCACACAAAGGCCCACTGAGAAGCGTAAATAAATCTGAATATTGTGATTCCCAGGGCTGCACTCATTCCCAGTCTCCAAGGACACCTAGCAGGGCCCTTCCTTTCACTCTGAATGGCTGATCAGCAAATTAAAATACTTTCATTAGGCTCCTTTTGTTTGAGTGGGAACAATTGTGCTGAGCTCCCAAGGACTGCAGCTGAGGAACAATATCCCAGAGCCAGCACTCAGATCATTTCAGTGCTTGTGCAACAGGGCCCTTTCCAGCTGATCTGAACAGTTCCCCAGTTTCCTGGCTATCACACCCATAAATACAATTCAGAGCATTTTGTTGGTAAATTCATGCAAACTGACTGGGAAAGGAGAGCTAAGAGGAGGTGGGGAGGGGGCAGCAGCAGGATATTCTCAGGGATTTGTGAGAGGATCATTTGGACAGGGGCAGCAGGGAGGGGGATTGTGCCCCTGTGCTCAGGTGAGACCTCACCTGCAGAGCTGCCCCAGCACAGCAGGGAGCCCAGAGGAGGCTCCAGGGGGATCAGAGGATGGAGCAGCTCTGCTGGGAGGAAAGGCTGGCACAGCTGGGAATGTTCACCTGCACAGGAGAAGCTCTGGGGTGAGCTCAGCGTGGCCTCAAGGGAATCACAAGAAAGATGGAGAGAGGCAATGACAAGAGGTGCAATGACAGGACACAGGGAATGGCTTCAGAAATGGGAAGGGAGCAGATTTAGGTCAGATATTAGGGATAAATCCCTCCCTGGGAGGGTGGGCAGCCCTGGATCCCTGGCAGTGCCCAAGGCCAGGCTGGACATTGGGGTTGGAGCAGCCTGGGACAGTGGGAGGGGGAATGGGATGAGCTTTAAGGTCCTTCCAACTCAAACCATTCCATGATTTTACTGATCCCCCACCCCAACTTGCCAAAGGAACCAGGGAATTTCTGTGGCACAAGCCATTCACCTGCAGTATTTTTTGTAGATATTTGCAGCAGACTTGCAGGGAGGTGCTCTTCCAAAATGGGAATTCACACTGCCTAAAGTTTTTGTTTCAGTTGTTACCCGTGCAACTTCCAGCCTTGTTAAATTATAAAATACAATTTTTCAACGAACTCAGCTAATAAATGCAGAGCTTCTTCTCTGTTCCCTTAAAAAACCAAAAAATCTTCCACGTGACCACAAGCTGGGGATGTAAAAAAATCCCAACAAAGCATAAACCCAAACAGTTCCCAGAGAAAGCCAGCGTGCTCCTTTTTTAACACATGAAAAATTATCACAATCAAATTCCATTGTAAAATGCACTTCCGAGTTTGTTTTCCCAGCTTTATTACCTACACTACTGGGATATTTTTATTTTTCCTGAAGTAGAAGCGAGTGTCTAAATGAGAGGAGAATTGATGATATACAGCTGGAAAAATAGCTATGAAAAATAAAGGGCCAAAATTTATCTCCATTGTTACACACAATGAAGCTCGTGTGTCATAAGCAGATATTGTAACAGAATAAATCAGAAAGGCACCAATGATCATAATCCTGATTCTCTGTGGTCCAGCCCAGGAATCAGGAGTCAGGATCCCGTTTTTCTGGGTGTTGTAAGGAACAGAGCAGAGGTGGTGAGCAAAGAGCCTGGGATGGACAGGAGGGAAAAGCAGAGCATGGAAAAGGCTGGGAGACAGGACAGGGGGACAAAGAGGGAACAGGAGCTGGAGTTTGTCACTTCCTGAGGCAGGGATGAGCTGCAGCCATCAGGGAGATTCCCAAAAGGATGCCAAGGTCACAAAAACAATGGGAATTCTTCTGGCTGTGCACAAGGGAATAAAGGCAGCTCAGGGAGGCAGTCCCAGGGCTGAGGGGAAGCACTGGCAGAGCAGAAATGGCATGGAGACAATGTTCCTCCAGCTTTTCCAGGGAAAAAGGGGCTTTGGATGGACAGGGATGGATGGCTGCTCCCAGGGACAGATCCACTCTGCTCAGAAGGGAAGGAAATCCTCCTTTCCTTTTCCTTTCCTTTTCCTTTCCTTTTCATTTCCTTTTTCCTTTCCTTTTTCCTTTCCTTTCCTTTCCTTTCCTTTCCTTTCCTTTCCTTTCCTTTCCTTTCCTTTCCCCAGTAGAAAATCTCCCTTCCAGGGCAGCTGCCTCGCTGAAAGGCAGCACGGAGCAATTCTTAAACCCAGGGCAGCTTGGAATGAATTCCAGGGATTGTTCAGGATTTTTTGGAGGTGTTTTCCAGGAGGGGCCAGGTTTATAAATGTGTTACCTGCAGAGCTCCTGCCCAGTGCTTTCTGTGCCAGCAGCTTCTCCCCAGGGACAGCTTTGCTCTGGGACAGCTCCTGGCTGAGGATGCAGAGCTGGGAGAGGCAATGAGATCTCCTTTAATATCCTTTAACATCCCAAAACATCCTTCAACATCCCTACATCCCAAAAGCTCTGTGATTCCACCATTCTCTGTGCTGCTCTCCTCTGCTCACCACACTTCTGACCTCAGGGAAGAAGTGGCTGTGAAAAACCGGCCTAGGAAGAGAGAACATTTATTTCCTGGCATAAATATAATAATAGTAATACAGTAAAATCTGGCTCAGAAGCCGAGGGCTTATGTATTTCACATTTTGTGTATTAAATATTTAAATTCATGGAAATGTTTACTTAGATACTTATATTTCATGGGCTATAAAACAATAATAACCAACTCCAAATTAGTCATTTCCTTTCAGATAATAAAGTCACAATGAGAAAAAATTTGTAGCTTCCAGTTGTTCCAACCAGTGTTTGAAACAACATGAAAATCTCTTCAGCAGTCATTACAACATAATTGCTTTGGAAAGCTGCAAGAGAATTACCACAGCTTTTTGTTGCTGTTTGTTTTGCTAAAGGAAAGTTAATTTCATTCAAAATTATTAACTATTTCCATCTCCTTACTCCTACAAAGCAGAGAAGTGAATTGGGAATTTCTGTTCAATATTATAGAATCATTAAGGCTGGAAAAGACCTCAAAATCCCCAAGTCCATCTTTGATTATCAAATTCTATCAAAAGACTTTTCTACAAATTAAATCACAGAGCTCATTTCTCCTGAACCTTGCAGAGAGCAGCTCAGACCTGCCAGGATGTGCTGCCTTAACTTTGTGGTAAATGAAATATCCACGTGCAGCTTTGCAGTCCCAGTTTGGTGTGAAGCTCATGAATGATGCATTTCCTTCTGTGAACACAAAAAGAAATAGAATTAGTAATGGTATTTTATCAATATCTATTGGCATAATTATTTGGTATTTACAAACATCATTATATTTTGGCTAATTAAGAGACTGTCTTTAATTTCTGTTGTTTGGGGGATACTCAAAATTCCTGTCTGATGCTGAAGCACTCGGGATGCCAGGTGGGATTTGTTTTGGCTGGGATTTTTCTGGCAGTCTTAAGAAGCTTTTTTAAGACAAGCAAACGTGAAGTACTTGAGCTGGAAGACAAAAACTTGATGTTCAAGCACAGTCTGAGGCTCGGGATGTTCCTGTTCTTGTCCCTGGCAGGAATTCCCTGGGGAATTTCCAGCACAGGCAGTGTTCCCTGTTTCCCCAGCCCTGCCTTTGGGGCTCTCCCAAGCCCGGGCTTGGTGCTGCCCTCCCCAAAAACTGCAATTCCTGCAGGACCTGAAACAATGGGGAGAAATTCTCACAATCCCTGAATGGTTTGGGGTTGGGAAGGGACCTTAAATCCCACCCCAGTGCCACCCCTGCCATGGCAGGGACACTTCCACTGTCCCAAATGCCAATGTCCAACCTGGCCTTGGGCACTGCCAGGGATCCAGGGGCAGCCACAGCTGCTCTGGGTGCTGGATCCCAGAAATCTGGAGTTTTGGAGCTTTCTGTGCTTCCAGGCACAGACCCCCTGGAAAACACCGCTCTGGAGCTGAAACCTTGGAGAAGGCTTGGAAATATGAAAAATGAGTTAGAAATCACAAATGTGTGCTGGGTTAGATGTGTGTGTTCTCACTGGGTGATGGGTTTTAAATTTGAGGTTTTTATGGGATAGTGGTGGTTATGGGACAAGATGGAGAATTTGGGGTGCTGTCTTTCTCTTTGTTCATCTTCTTATTTTTCCTTCTTCTTCACAGAGCTCAGGCAGTGACCTTTGGTTGGTCAGTCCAATGTCACTCTAAGGGTCGTGGGAATCTATTATTGGGCCAAAAGGATAAATAATGTAGGTGTTAAACTTTCATTGGTTTGTTTAGCTTTAAAAGGCCTTGAAGCAGGCTCAGCTGGGGCCATTTTTTCCCACTTCCAGCAAGGAGCTGGAGGTGCTGTCACACTTTCTGTAATTTCTGATAAGATACAATAAACATCCAAGCCTGAACACGAGAATCACCTCCCTCGTGTTTCCATTAATCCTGACTCTGAGAAAAAACAGAGAGACTGATGACAGAGCACTAATGAGTGCTGCAGAGCCCAGCATTCACCCCCACACCTGGGCACCCTGTGCCAGGGCTGCCCACCCTGCCAGGGAACAATTCCTTCCTTGTAAACCCCCTTGGGCTGGAGGGTGCAGCCCCAAAAAGTCAAACCTGCTCCTGCTTGTCCCGCTGCACCCAGCTGGTAAAATAAAATACCAAAAGAGAATGCCCCAGTGGTACAGAGATGTCATCATAACAAAGAAAATATCTCTGTTTGGGTTTTTTATTTGGTGTTTGGGCATCATTAGAAGCCTTAAACACCACACAGCACCCTGAGAATTGCAAAGAGGTGATGTTCCCCTGCTGCTGCTTCTTCCACTAAGAAAAACACCCCCCAAGTTAAAGAATTTCAGAGGAATGTGCTCAGTATTTAGCCAACATCCTGGTTTCTCCAGCAGCAGCCAGCACCTAAGTCAGTATGATTCATTGGATCAATAATTCTAAGGTCTCGTACCTAAAAGGTTGAAAAATGTGATGTAACCTGGCAGAAGAGAAATGATTGTAATGTTCAGCAAAACGGTTAATGAGGCTTGGAAAAAGCAGACTTTGAGGGGAGGGAAATCTGTCCAGGTTTAACCTTGCCCAGAGCTCCAGCAGAACGTTCCCTCCTCAAGGTTAACTCTGCAGCCCCCCCAGACACCTTCAGTTTTTCAATATTTCCTCTCTTTTACTGGCTGGCCTTTCCCTTTCCCCATTTTCATGCTCTGGAGGACCTGGTCTCTTTTCCAGCTCCCAATATCCCTCATCATTTCTCACTGAATGCTTCATTTCAGTAGCTCAGTTACATAAAGGCACAGAAATGTTTTTCCTTCTCCCCTACCTGCGAGTTTTGTTTTGAAGTCCTTCTTTTTTCTCCCATCCATTACCATCCAACTCCAAATTTAAAAAATCCCTTCCCAGGTCCCTTTTGCACTCTTTGACTCCCCTCAGATAAGAAAATGCCATCTTATACTCCAGTATTTGTGCTCAAAACAAAACAAATAACAGTGATACTGGGAGCCAGGACTGGTGGTGTTATTTTAGCATTTCATTATTCTAAGGAAAACAGACACTGGCAACTCCAGTTTCCTGGTCCATAAAAGCACTTCCCACAAGCCAGCCCCATTTGGGATGTGTGTGTGGGATCTGCCCCATCCCTTACCTGGGGCTCATCCTCACACCAACAGAGGCACATCAGCCTGGAGAAGGAAATGTCAGAGAAATTATTTTAAATTGTTTATCCACTTAGGGGGATTTCCAAAGGGCATGGAGTGTCAGGCAACAGGGAAGGGCTTCAAATGGGGAGAGAGCAGCTTTGGATGGGATATGAGGGATAAATCCTTCCCTGGGAGGGTGGGGATGGAATTCCCAGAGCAGCTGTGGCTGCCCCTGGATCCCTGGCAGTGCCCAAGGCCAGGTTGGACATTGGGGTTTGGGACACTGGGAGGTGTCCCTGCCATGGCAGGGGGGGATTTGGGAATCCTGAAGGTCCCTTCCAACCCAAACCCTTCTGGGATTCTGTGACAGTCAAAGCCCCAGTTTGCAGCTCCCTGCAGCCTCACCAGCACTCTCTGCCTCTCAAAGCCATTTCCCAGTGCTTCCTTCCCTCCCAGGAAATGTGCTGGGAGCAGGGAAATGTCCCCTGTGTGCCAGGCTGGGGATCCCTCCCTGATTCCAGAGCCCCCCCAGCCCTGGAGCTGCACATCCTTCCCTCTGCACAGCAATTACATGGTTCTGATCTCATTTCTATCATTCACTTCCCTATCTAATCAACAATTATCCCTAATGAACTTTCCACTGCTCGTTCAAACTCAGCAGCTTCCCCTTCCTCCTGTGAGACAGAAGGGAGAGCCCGGTGGCTGCTGGCATATCATGTTTTATGAAGTGATTTCTGAAAAATCACACTTGAATTTTAAAGCTGTTTAACAGCCAGAGCAAATGGCAGGCAAAGGAACTGGAGTGAGGAGTATGACCTATGAAAATGAGGCAAATTCATTTGGAAAAATCCGTTATTAGGGAAAGGTCTCCTGGTCACAGCTCTATAAATCACACTGTAAAAATGCAGCACGATTGGAGAAGCAAACAGTTGTGTAATTCTGTATCCCTGCAGTCATCTGAATGGGAATAATGGTGCGGGCAAAAGGAAATATTTGTGTCCTGCTTGAAGATGTGTGAAAATGTGGAATAGGTTATGAATTACCCTGTTCTTTGGGATCTCTCAGATAAACAACTCAGAGATTGCTTTGCATGGACACCTGACTTAAGTGATGGCCCAAATTCTGAGGCCAAGGTAATCCAGCTGCTCCTGTTAGCACAGATCCCACTGCTCCTAAATCTACTGCTCCCAAATCCCTCTGCCCCCAAATCCCACTGCTCCCAAATCCCACTGCCCCCAAATCCCACTGCTCCTAAATCCCACTGCTCCCAAATCCCACTGCCCCCAAATCCCACTGCCCCCAAATCCCTCTGCTCCTAAATCCAACTGCTCCCAAATCTACTGCTCCCAAATCCCTCTGCCCCTAAAGATTTCAGAGGGGGTGGGAGCAGCTCCTGGGCAGCCCCTGCTGAGCAGGGCAGGAGGACAGCACCAAACACTCCCGAGTTTTGGTGAATTTTCAGGCGAGCACCAGCTGCAATTATTTCATCTATAACAGGGTTTTCTTTTTTCTTTTTAAGGGGAAAAAAATAAAAATAAAAGCAGAGCTGAGTAATTTCAAAAGACTTTTGAGTTGTTTTGCTTTCCCAGGCACAATTCCCCTCCTGGAAACACAATAAATGCATTGTGATGGAATTACTGCCAATTTTAACACATCCAAAAGGTATTGCAAATATTAAAACGTGGTGTAGGAACAGGGACAGAGGTGTAAACCACTCCTCCTTTGTATTTATCTTCCACCACATGAACTTGCAGTCCTGGCCACATCAGGACAGCTCAGACCTGTGAATTATGTGATCAATAGCAAACAGGAATGGAAGTGTTTTCAGTTTTCAGCTCTCTGGCAGAAGTCGAGGAACAGAGAAATAACAGCAGCAGTGATTCAGTCCGAGGCAGCTGGAGTAGGTGGCACAAAACGTAGGACAAATGTCAAGCACCCAGACAAATGGCCCTGCTGAAGGGAGAAACCTGGAGTTATCAGAGTGCCTTTGGAAAGGCTCTGGGGTCAGCCTCCTCCTCCTCCTCCTCCTCCAGAGGAGCTCTTGGTGCAAGAAAAAAATTACTCATGGAAGCAAAACCATGTGAGGCTGCAGCATTTGTCAAATTCATGGTCCCAGTTTTTAAGCCATGGTCACGTCGACCTTCCTGTCATTTTTACTTGAAAACAAAGAAAGGAAAAACCCCAGAGCTCTGGAGCAGGCAAGAGGAGCTGCTCTGTAAATGCCCATGTCTGCAAATTCCTCTTTGCTTAGCAAAAAGATCTTTCTTCCTCTAAGTTGAAATTAATGAAAAGACAAATATGTTCCAACTGGCAGGGTGAGGCAGCGTCTCCTGTGACAGAAACAGTTCATTGTGGCTGAAGACAAATCAGAGCAGGCCCTGGGGTGTTTAGTGGCAGAGATTTACTCTAAATCATTCTGTTCCCATTGCTGAGCAGAGGTTAAACTGGGAGTGCAGTGCACTGGCAGCTCCCAGAGCAGCACTGCTGCCCCTGGGCAGAGCTGAGCCCGGGCTGCTGTGCCTGCCTTGCAGGATGTGCTCAGCCCAGCTGAGCCCAGCTCAGAGCCCAGCTCAGCCTGCCCCAGCACCAGGCACAGGACATGGATGGGGAAGAGACAAACCTCACCTGTCTGCAAGAGCTGTGAGGAACATCTATGGAGAACTGGCTGGAGGTGAGGGACAGGGACAAAGGGCAGGCACAGGGACAAGGACAGAAAAGCCCAGAGTTAATCAGGCAATTGTCCAAAGCTGCCTGTAAGGATCACCTCATCCTGAGGGGTCTGTGGGGTTAATTCCATCCAGAGGGGTCTGTGGGGTTAATTCCATCCTCAGGGGTCTGTGGGGTTAATTCCATCCTCAGGGGTCTGTGGGGCTCATTCCATCCTCAGGGGTCTGTGGGGCTCATTCCATCC
>VWZS01008803.1:38010-67204 GCA_013397075.1 Rhabdornis inornatus | reverse complement strand
GATGCCACTCGCTTTGGAAAAGGACTATAAGAAAGCGACCCTCTGGAGAAGCCTTTGAGATCTCCCCACAGAAGACGTGTCTACTGTCTGGAACCACGAGGACCCCGGTATCTATTGGCCAGACCACGAGGACACCCGCTCGTCTGTTGGTAGCTATTCCCCATCCCCCTCTTTCTCTCTCTCTCTCTTTACTTTATTTCCTTTAACTCTCCCTCTATCGCAAAACTGAGTTGTTGGCACTCAATAAAAGTGCATTTCTGCTTTCAGCTAACTAATTCGTCCCCTATTGTTGTTTTTTGCACCCCTTGAGATCAAAACGAACCATCACGACCCCTGCCTGTATTAACAGCAGATTGTGACAGCTGGTACTGGTCCCAGTACTGGTGGTGGTACCGGTATCGCTGCTGGTGCTGCGGATGCTGGTGGTTCCTGGTGGTGATGATGGTGATGATGGTGCCTTGGCCTCTGCTGGGGAAGGTCGGGGTGTGGTGCCTGAACCCCAGAAGCCACAGGGGTCTAATAAATAAATAAATAAATAAATGTATTACATGCACATCTTAACCAGGATCCAGCTGGGCAGCTTTGCAATGCATTCAAGAGAAATGTGAGGAAGAGAGAATGTTAAGCAGGGTAATCCCTATCAGAAGGGTGTAAAATATCCTTCTATCTGTCAAAAACACTGAGCTGTCAGTAGCCTAAAAATAATAAAGACAGATCTCAGTTTCTGTCAAATCAGACTGACACAAAAAACTTGAATATCAGTGTAAAAAGGGGGAAAAAAAATCAATGTCAATCCATTTCTCCACTCAAAAGCAACAATCTAACAAGACAATTTGAGCTTTAGCATGAAAATGATTACTGAGAGTTCTTTAAATGTGTTCTGCAAGAAACCGAACCAAAGGGATTCAGGGCAAAACTGCCACTTTCCTGACTGAGATTTCCATAAGTCCTCTATTATTTCCAGAGGCTGCAAGCACACACCAGCCATGGATCCTGCAGCTACTGTTGCTTTCCTGATAAAGAAGAAAGCCAGAGGGACTGAATGGATGCAAATGAGGGAGATTTCTTCCCTGGGCTGAATAAGTCCCAGGGCCACCTGTGATTTCACAGCTCTCAGCTCCCAGCGGTGGCCTTTGGGCAGGGAGAACATTTTCCACCTCAATCACAGCTGCTGGAGCACCATCAGGCTGATACTCCAGAGAAAGAAGAGCCCCACCAGAGCACATTTCCCTCATTTATCAGCCAAGGGAGCCGCAGCAAAAAAGCGTGAGCCCCATTTTTAAGCACTCATGAAGATCTCAGTGATACAACCAAGCAAGCCACGGTGCGACATCCATCTTCAAAATAACAAATCCAGCAAGAAAAAAACCACCAGGGAGGAGCAGGAGCTCAGCTCCACGGTGAGAGTGAAGGACACAGCATCACCTGTCCGTGTCCTGAGTTTTGTCCTGTGCTGCTGCTTCCCAAGGGATCCTGGTGCTCCTTGCCCGCTCTGGGACTGGCACAAACAGCTCCTTCCACCCCTCAGCCTCAGCTTCTCCAGCCAGGAGCATCCCCTGGGCACAGCCAGAGCTCTGGCTGCTCCAAGCCCTGCCCTCTGCACGTCCTAAAGGCTGCCAGGGATCCTCTGGGGTTTTAGAGCCTTGGGGCTGCTCTGGGAGAGGGAAACTCCTCAGCTGGCTCTGAGCTCAGAGTGGGACCAGCAGAGCAGTGGAGTGACAGCCCCACGGCTCCAGACACACGTTCAGGCTGAGGAAAGCTCAGGAATGTTAAGAAATGCGGGAAGGGATGGTACTGACTGAGCAGGGCAAACACACTTTGGAACTTGGTTCAAATCAGTGCCAGCTGCTCAGGAGCCGTGCATCCTCCAGCTGTCCCTCCTCATCCTCAGCCCCTCCTGGATCCCCCCACAGCCCCCAATGTGTCCATGGCCCCCTGAGCTGGAAGTTGGATTTTATCTCAATAATGCACTGTAATCATTTATAATCACCGGGCTACAGTAATTTCCTCTGGCAGCTGAAAAGGAATTTGTACATAATAACATGAAATAGAAATGGGATTTTTATCTGGATTGTGGGCAAAGCTGTAAAAATATTATTAAATGATTTTTAGAAAAATAAACCTGCATAACTTGCAGAAGCCTTTTCAGCCAAGGTTTGGGCTTTAGCCTGGTACAAGATATAATTCAATTGAGCTTAGTCCCCTCAAAGGGACACAGTCTCAAGTGATGACCCAGACCCTGGTCCTGAGCCCAAGCCCTGGAAGTGGAAGGCAAAAGCTGTTCCATTGTTTGATTTCCATCCCATAAAGCAGCAAACAAGTTAAAAGCACCAAGTGTCACTGGTGCAGCCACACTCTGGGGGAAGCAGTGGGAATTCAGAATCAACTGCTCACAGCACTTCTGCTCCAGCCACATAAATCATTCCAGATTCTGGCAAAGGGCAAGAAGGAAAATAAAAGTTACAGTTATCAACTGAAGGATATCTTTAATTGCTCTGTGGCCAAAAGCAGAGCTCGGCACAGCCCAGCAAAAGCCTGCAGGTGCTTCAGGTGGAAAAGCAGCTCCGTGAAAAGGTCAGCAGCTCCTCACACACCCGTCAGATCCCATCCAGCTCAAGAGAAAAGCAGCAAATCCCAGCCTGCCCCCAGCAGATTCCCTTTGGATGACTCCACTGGAATGCTCCACAAACCAACACAAACAGGAGCTAGGGAGAGAAACCTGCTCCATTACTGAATATTCAAATCTAATTTTTTCACCCCGTAGTATTTTGAGATTGAAGGCATTTTGCATTGCCAGGCTACCCTGAATCATTTTAATGATTTATTTTTGACCATGGATGGATTGCTTGTTTCCACATGCATTATCCAAGCATTAGGGACGTGTATCCACGAAGCTTGAACCATGAAATTCAAAGTCCATTGGAAAAACAGTCCAAACATTTTTTTTCTAAGATCCAAATACCACACCACCAAAAAAGGTGCATTAAATATATGTGATATATAGATATATAAAATATTTAACCAAGCTGCTTTAATTTTTAACTTTTGTAATAAACAAGTATCAAACCAGAAATCAAAAGCACTTCATGCATGTAGCCCCAGATGCCACAAGTTCCATGAGGCCATGGTGAAATGGCCATTGGGCCAGTGGCCTTTAGGCTTCCTGCACTTCACTCCTCCAGCTACACTGGCTGCTCCTGCTCTGTGTAAAACAGCTGGAAAGCCTGCAATAAATCTAATGTGAAGCCTAGCTAGAAACGTCAGGCTGAGCTAAGCCCCAGCCCACAGGCCCCGTTCCAAATGTGGTTTCAATGGTAAAATCAACCATTATTGGGCTGGTTTTGCCCAGCTGAGCTCTGCCTCACTGTTTGAGCCATGGGGGTCGTTTGGAGCTGCTCAGAGCCTCTCCCAGCTTTGGGATAAAACAGTGCTGGAGTCATGAATAAGCAAAGCTTGGTCCTGTGCTGAGCCACAGCAAAGAGAGGAAATTGCAGACATATCACTCCTGACAGGGCTGAGCAATAGGTGATTCAGATAAGTGGGGTTGGAATAAAATATGATTAAAGCAGTCTTCCCCATCCCGCTTTGATTTAAGAGTACAAAGTGCAAACTGTTCATCTTCTGTCTAGAGGCAGTAAATCAGCTGATAAGAGAAGTGAAATGGAAGTGGGGTGCCAGGAAAAGCAAATCATCACGTGCCAGCCAATTGCTGTGGAGAGGAGGAGCAGAGGCTGAAATCACAGCGCAGAAACGCCGACCCCAGGCACCAGCGGCATCCGTGCAAGGTTAGGAAAGCACAAAAAGCATCGACAACCAAAGCACTGAAGGAGGGAGCAAAAGAGGAAATACCACAAGAGCTCTGGCTCTAAGGCAGGTTCCTTGTTCAGTGTTCTTTTGATTTTGCCAGCACATCACAGAACTGATGTGTTCAGGGAGTAGAGAAGAGCTGCTGAGGAACCTCGAGGGATTCTGGGGTTCTGCAGGAGGAAACACACCAGCAACTCCTCTCCAGTTCTGTGGGGTTGGTTATAACCAAGGTTTATTTCCATTTATTACAGGTCTGAAGGTCAGTGACTGTCCTCCTCAAAGGTGGAATCCATCCCCAGCAAAGGAAGAACCCAGAAAAGGAAGAACCCAACACAGCTCCCACTTCTCACTGTGTGAAAATAAGGGAGAAAGGGGAAAAAAAAACAACCCCACAACCAGAGCACCTGTTTGGTTCAGTTGTAATTCCCAAACAAGTGAATGGATAAAACAACTTGAGACTGAACAAAATGGGGAATCCAAATCCTGACTCACACTTCCTTTCAGAGCTTCCACTGTTGTATGTTCAGTTGAACATTATTTTGGTTTCATTGTATGATAGACAACCTAATCACAAAATGTTTGCCAAAACTGGTGGGTTTTTACCAAAACCATGTTGTGATTCACAGCCACATCCTGGCACAGACCTGTGCTCCTAAGGCAGGCTTGGCCAAGGGTGGTTTCCCACTCCCTGGAGCACAGTGCACAGTGGGACACAAAGCCTCTTCAATTTGGCAAACGCCCCTCCCCATCTCTGTGCCCACAGGGCACTTCTCCTCTGAGAGGATCCAAGAAAGGGAATTCAATAGAAAAGTCTCCAGATGCAGCGGGATACACCACTATGGTGTTCCCTCCCAAAAATACTGATTCCACCCAAACTTCATCCTGCAAATATTCCCAACCCGCCCTGGGCTGCTCAGAGCAGAGCTGCACCACAGCCAAGTGCCACAGGTTTCAGATATGCAGCAGGAGAAGGTCTCTATTTTAAATTAAATCATCAGACTGAGGGTAAAATATAATATTGAGCTACTGAGGAACAGACTGTGGAGCCTCCTGAGGAAGGGATGGAGCCACAAACCACGATTGGCATTCCTTAGAGAAACAGCAAAGCAAAACGAGCTAGAAAGGAGCTGAATGGGTGAAATGAAGGGGATAATCCTGCATTTTTCACAAAAGCCTACAAGCAGATTAGTTGCCAGCACCAGCTCCATTCTTGCAGCAGGGTGGTTTGGTAATTATTTTGTTCTTCACCAATCTTGTAAACGAGAAATGATAATGAGAATCCCTGCACTCTGCTGCACAATTAACAGCACTTTTTGCCCTCACATTTTACCTGCACGACAACCAAATTCTGTGTGGGACTGGGGTTAATGGGGTGGGGCAGGGAAGGAGTTGGAGGGCAGGGGCGAGGAATGGAATTGGGATAATCCCTCTAGGCTGGAATTTCTTGACATTATCACTGGGAATAAAAGGGACATAAAAGGGATTCCCAGTCAAGGATTTTTTCCTAAGACAAGACACAGAAATATCCTTCATCGAGGGAACTGGACCATAAACCTTAGAGCTTGAGGGACGTTGCCTTGGGCTCTGCTGCCCAGGAGCAGCCACCACTGTCCGAGCCCTGCACCATCCTCTGGACACAACACATCCCTCTTGCAGAGGCATTTTGCAGCTGAGGTGGATTTTTACTGAGTTGGCAAGCCTGGGAACGCCACTAAACCTTCTTCAGGTTTATAAACTCCGTGTCATTTACACACCAGGTCTGTGGAAAAAGTATTACCCGCTGTTCCAACTAATGTCAGCAGTTACAGGGAATGGGAACAGAGAGGAGGGAAGGGATAGGAAGTAAAAGCATATCTGAGCCTTCCTGATTTAGTTTAAATCTCCTCTTCTACTGGAGGAAGCAGTATTAGGGTGGATGTGAAAGTGGCTGTGCTGGAGCTGAATTTGGAGGCTCCTCTGCTCCTCACAAAGCCACTTACACAGCGAAAATTCATCAGTTCCACCAAAGTGCCACCCCGGTGAGGATCCTGGGCCACAGCTGGAGTTTTACCAAGGCCTGGGCATTGGCAGAGTCACAGACACAGCAAAAGGGAGGGGATTTAAGGGCATTAACACCTGCATTAACACCCAGCTCACACCCTGCACATTTATACAGAAGAGCTTCTCTGTGTCACTTCTGTTTCCAGCAGTGCTCAGCCTGACCTGTGTCATTCCCAGGGTCCTTATGGGACCATTATGGGCTACCCTTGCTCAAAGGGGCTCAAACCGAGGGACTCTGGGATGCAGAGTCTCTTCCTCGGGACTCCTCTTCCTCGGATTTACTGCAGATGATGGGCAGAGCAGCAAGGACAGCGATAATCCTCCCAGGCAGTGTCTGCTCAGAAACACCCCCAGCCCCCTTCTGGAAGTCTCCTCGGTGCCCTAATGGGATTGCAGCATCCCCAGGCAAGGCGGATCCAGCTCCCACCCTCGTTAATCCCAGCCCACCACGCAGATGCTAAGCCAGGTTTAGCAGCCCGGGGAGCGAGCTGGGTTTGCAGCGTGGTCACAGAGGGAGGCTCAGCCACGGGAGCTCTGCACAGAATGATCACAGCAGCTCAGCTGGGAGCGAGCTGACCGAGGGATGGAGATGGCAGCAGCTGATTCCTGCAGAGCAGAGCCAGAGCGGGACATTGGGCGGCACCTGTGCAAGCCCAAACCCAAACCCAAACCCAAACGCAGCCAGGCGCTCACAGAGCATCAGTCCGGACAGCGAGTGAAGCTCGGAGCATCTTTTATCTTTGCCTATCGAGAAACTTCTGGCGGGTTAATCTGGTTAATCCCATCCCGGAGCGGGCTCGGCAGGAGCTCGGCGGTGCCAGCAGCGCTGCAGTGACAGCGTGGTGACACCTACTGACACACAGCCCTGCACAGAGCCGGCTGCAGCCCTGCCCGCGGCACCGCAGCGCTCCCGGGGCATCCGGCACCTGCGGAGCTGCGGGAGCCCGACCCGCACAGCCTGCAGCGGCATGGGGGAGAACACGGGCTGGAGCTGCGGCTGCATTGCTCCGGCAGCATTGCTCCGGCTGCAGCGCTGCAGCTTCATTGCTCCCAGCTGCAGCGCTCCTGCTGCACCACCCTGGCTGCATTGCTCCCAGCTGCAGCGCTGCAGCTTCATTGCTCCAGCTGCAGCACTCTGGCTGCATTGCTCCCAGCTGCAGCACTGCAGCTTCATTGCTCCCAGCTGCAGCGCTGCAGCTGCACCACCCTGGCTGCATTGTTCCAGCTGCAGCGCTGCGGCTGCACCGCCCTGGCTGCAGCGCTGCAGCTGCGTTGTTCCAGCTGCATTGCTCTAGCTGCATTGCTCCCAGCTGCAGCGCTGCAGCTGCACCACCCTGGCTGCATTGTTCCAGCTGCGACCCCCCAGCTGCATCACTCCCAGCTGCATTGCCCCAGCAGAGTTTTCCAGGCACAAAATGGGGCCTGAGCTGTGCAGGCACCCAAACACCCGTGTCACCCAGTCACACACTGCAGGGTGTGCAGCACCCAAACACACCAATGTCACCCAGTCACACACTGCGGGGTGTCACTCAGCTCCAGCCCACTGCACAGGGCTGAGCCAAGGGAGGTCAGCATCCCGGAGTGATGCATTTCAGGGAAATGTTCACCTTGGCATGAGAACACAGCAGTGGAGCATTGTAGATGTGCTGTCAGGAAAAGCACATCCAGCCGTTATCTGGGTACTCAAAACGATGCTGGGATTAGAAAATAAATAGGGAAGTGCATTAACGTCATCATCACCAGTCTGTGCTTATGCAAAACCTCTGTTGGTGCTAGTCCCTACTCCAGAAAAGTTTTGCTGAACAAGGACTTAGTAAAAGCACGACAAATTATTCCAAATATTACCAGTTTTGCTGAGGCAGAAATAATTTTTGTGTGTCAAACCATCTACACAGAAACAAGCACAGAAACAAACCCAAATGGAGTTTTGGGGAGCCTCAATGACCTGATTTTCAGAGACCAGTTAGGAGCAGGTAACAGGATGTGTGATCTGTTAATGGAATATATTGGTCACCACTGACTCTGGTGGTCATGGAAGGAAACACACAACTTCTGTGAATGTGTTTGGATCAGAAAAGACCTTAAGGGACCTCCAGTGCCACCCCTGCCATGGCAGGGACACCTCCCCCTGTCCCAGGCTGCTCCAAGCCCAATGTCCAGCCTGGCCTTGGGCACTGCCAGGGATCCAGGGGCAGCCACAGCTGCTCTGGGCACCCTGTGCCAGGGCCTTCCCTCCTCCCAGGGAAGGATTGATCCCAAATATCCAACCTAAATTTCCCCCATCCTGTCTCTGCAGCTCCTGCTGAGGATTCCCTCTCTGCTTCCCCTTTCCCAGCCCTGGAAGGATGAACCATCCCTTCCTTCCCTGCAGGACTTGCTGCCTTTGCCTTGAGCAGCACTGAATGATTGCTTCCCATTTCCTTTATGTTGTGGCTCAACTATTCCAATTCAAAGTAGTAATAATAATAATAAATTTTCAGTATGGGAGCCCACAATCGACTGTTAACTCTTTATCCATAACAGAGCTTTGCTCTGGAAGAAAACGCTGCTACAATAACCTTCAGAAGAATTGACTGTAATAATTATTTCCCATTACACGAGAACTTCTTCAGCTGTTCCATGAGGTTTTGCTGTGATTACCGAAAGCTGCAAACTCTGACACAGAAACACACGAATTCCTTTTTTCCCCTTTCTGGAAATAGCACAGGGAAAAAGCCCTTTCTGTTTTCTCCCACCTCCTGAGCAGATGGCGATGCAGCACCACCTCCCACAGCCAGCTGGGAGCCACGCTCCGGGAGAATTCCTCCCCCGGAATGGGGTGGAAAGGAGCCGGAGCGGGTGGGAGGTGCGGGAGCCCCCGCGGGGATGCCCCCGGCCCCGCCACCGCCCGGCGCCTTCCAGAGGGGCTCCTGCTCCTCCAGCGCTGCTTCCTGAGCTCACTCCGAGCTCCAGCAGCTCCCAGACACAGCCCCCCCTCCGTCACTATCTCCATCTCCATTCCCACTCCCGCCCCATCACCCCATTCCCATCATCCCACTCCCATCATCCCATCATCCCACTCCCATCATCCCACTCCCATCCCCATCATCCCATCCCCATCATCCCATCCCCCCCCCCACCCCATCATCCCATCCCATTCCAGGCACAGGCAATGGGAATTTCCCCTTTCCCTCTTCCCCTCCCACCCAGCTCTGTCCTTCATGGAAAGGACCAAACATTTCTGCAATCCCTCAGCATCACAGCCCTTCTACAGCAAGGAGACATCATTACTCAGACAGTGAGCACAAAACTGGGAGAAGAAACGTTCCAGGATGATCCTTGTGCTCTGCCAGGTGTCTGTGACAAGGGGGAGAGCACGAGGAGATGGAGCTGGCCCTGCCCACCCTGCTGGCTGAGCCCAGGCTGCTCCCCAGAAAGACAGCACAGCCTGGGCAACACTGAGAGGAGAGACCCCGCTCTCCTGGGGCTGAAATTCCTGCACCAAATCAGCTGGAAAACCACCCCAGAGCAGCCTGATCAGCAACTGAGATAGCAGCCATCAGCTGAAAACACAACATCTACCCCCAAAACAAACTCATGAGAAACACTGGCATTGCAAACACGATTGTTTCACCACACTCCAGCACCAGGAGGTTCAGCATGCACACAGCGAGGGCCTGGACGCTGAATTCCTACCAAAGCTCAGCTCTGTTTTGCTGAGCCTTTTCCTGTGTTTTTCTGAAATGCTGGCAAAGCAACAGCTGCTGGTTCTGATCAAGACAAAACCACATTCAGGCACTTCAAACATATTCTCCATTCTGTAAAGCACAAAGGGGTTTAAACAGATTATATCTGTATACAGACAAGCACCTGGTTTGCAATAATTATCCTCTAAATAGAAATTATCCTCCAACATTTGTTGCTACTGTATAAAAGGAGCTCTGCTCTGATCAATAATTAGAAATCAATTACAGAGCTCTGTGTGCCAGTGATGATTGCTCTCGTGACTTGGGCACCTCTTACCAGTGTTTGTAAAGGTGTTAATCCATCTTAATAATTCTTAAATCATGTATGAATACAGAAGTGCCCGTGGCATTATTCAATTCCTATTTAAATCCAAGGAAAGCTGCCTGTTTAAATTATACAGAAGTTAAATTTCCCCTGAAAAGCACTTTGAAGTGATTCTGTGCAAATACACATTTGCCACGAAACCACCTCTTTTTTTTTTTTTTTTTTTTTTAAAAGGTAACCTGGCAATGCTGCTCTGATTCAGGCTCTGGAACCAATTCTGCTTTTATTCTCCCCAGGATGTGATTTATAATTTTTGCTTTTCTTATTAATAAATCCCAAGGCCTGGCAGTGCCTTGGCAGGTCCCTTGCCCAGGAACAGCCCCAGGTCTGCAGTGATGGGCACTAATGGGATGTGTTCACATCTCAGCCCTGTTGGCTCACCCTCCTGAGGCATAAATCCCATTTCCCTCACTTCCAGGGGCTGCTTCACTCTTCATTTCTCATTAGAGGAGCTCTAGTGACCCAAGAATGTTGGAGTATTGAGCAATGCACATTGAATTGTCAAAACCTTGGCAGTTTCCCCACTCTTTCCTTGACAACCAGGGCTGAATTCAGATTCCTGGGGAAGCCCATGGCTCCAGGAACAGCTCCCAGCCCTGGACAAAGTCCTGCTGCCTCATTTTCTGACACAGCTATGGGAATTTCTGTGCTCTGTTAGAGAAAATCCAGGGCTTCCTCTCCCAACAGATTCCTACATTTCCAATTGTCACATCTTTTACTTCCTCTGTGAGAAGACAACCCTGCCACACTGTAACTCTCAGATTCTGTAGCTGGAGCTAAACTGGTCCTCAGACTCCAACAAACAACAAAAAAAAAATAGGGTTGTGTTCACCTTTCAGCAATAGAGACAATTTGCCGAGTGGCTCTTGGGACTCCAGGTACAACCCAAGGGTCCCACAAGACCAGATTTAAATCCAGCAGCAGCTGCTGCAAACCCAGGCAAGGTTCTTCCTGCAGTGACCCATCACAAAACCCTGAATTCCCCAGCACAGCCAAACTGAGGAGCCCCAGGGCCACGAGAAGAACCCCAGGATGAAGTTTCAGCTTAACTGAAACAGGCACATCAGAAGAACTGAAATTACACTGAAAATACAGGGCTCAACCTACCAGCACCATTAATTAGAATAATAGTTCTGCACTATTTCAAACTCTAATTCAAGATTTTTTTAAAAAGGCTCAGAAATTGGTTCATGTCTGTTTGAAGATCTGACTTTGAACAAAGTTGCTTTTCTAACAGAACAAAATAAGGGGGGGGGATTTTTTTCCCTTGCCAACTTCAGCACCCACAAACTTCCATGGACATGGAGAAAATGGGAAGCAAAACCAATGAGTGCCAAGTGACAGCTGTGACAGGAGAGGCAGAGCAAGTTAATGACAGGGGAGTGCAGCCCAGATTAATAAACCCTTCTGTCCTTTTCTTCTCCACATTTTGCTTTCCCTTGGAGCATCCCTTTCTCCAGAATACAAAAAAAAAAAAGAGATTTCCCCTTCCCCAGCCTTGCAGCAGGTCCCTCTGCAAGGCCCTGGGTGACTGACAGAGCATTAATTCTTTCATTCCTACTTTGGAGCAAACAACCAAGGGATTGAAAATCATCTCATGGAATTATTCAGAGGCACTGCTAATATGAGGGGTTTATGTGCTTTTCCTTCCTCTGGATACTGAAATGGAAACATCTCCCAGGCTCTTCCCGCTCTAAATTACTCCTCAGCCACCTTTGCTTATCTCTATTGTTTCTGAGAAAAACCTGTTCCTTTCCAGACACCTGCACTGGTGATAAAGTGTGATTGAAAAGCTTGGCCTGTCAGATAGGGAGCTGTTATCACAGCTTGATTTGGAGCTGTGGAATTACACCGGATAATAGCAGCTCCAGACAACACTCCTCTCAAATGAATTTATGAATGGCCTTTGCCAGATCTGAGGATAAACTTCTGGTAATAGGAAAGAGCTGATGGATCACCCCATCATCGATGAGGGCTGGATATGTTTGTGCTGCACTGGGAATTTCATGGATCAGGAGAAATCCCTTTACACTAATTAAATGTCATAGATAAACTTCTTCCATTTTTAAATAATTTATCCTTCTTTCCATTCAGTTGAAACCCCAGGGGATAGAAGGGATGGGGACTGGAGGCACATTCCTCTCTGGAATGGAATTGCCTGTGGGAATGGAGAAACCCCTCCAGATCCTCCTGAGCAGGAGCAGGGAGGGGGCCAGGGCAGGCAGGAGCAGGGATGCCCCCAGCAGCATCACCAGGAGCCTGCTCACACCTTTGGGCTGGGTTAGAAGATAAAATCCCCAGTGCCTGAAGCCCTCAGCAGGCACTGGGGCATCTCAGCCCCACTGCCCAGGTCCCAGGGTCCCCCCTGAACTGCTCAGGGCAGGGAGAACAGAGCTGGAGATGCACAAGGACCTCTGAGGATGAAGGAGTTCACAAACCCAGGCACCTGCAGAGAGGGATTTTTATAATCACAGCTTTGGGCACACATTAATGCCCCCCAAATCCTTTTGTGATCAACCCTTCCTAGTGCAGCTTTGCCAGCTGCCCCAGCAGTGCCCTGCCAGGGTGCTGTGAGGACAGCTGTGGTGCCACACACACTTCAGGGAATTACTTCTTTAATAAGATGCTCAGATACAACATTAATAGGATCTGACATCCCATGGAGAAAAACAGCAAAGCTCCAGAATTTTAAAAAGGGAGCCACGAAGCCTTGAGCAAACTCGAGACTCCCATGAAAGCTTGACTGCCTTGATCTTCAGGACTCTGAGTTGGGATGGTCTGGGACAGACTTGTCCCCATGCAGGAGATGAAAGATCTACCAGGAGGTCACCCAGCCCACGTCCTGTGTGCTCCAACAGCAAATAAACCACCTCAAAATGCAACAAAGACCCTTCACAGCTTCTCTACTCAGCCACAAATCAACCCACAACACTGAAAATCATGAACTCAAAGTGTCTGTGAAGTTTTCCTTTGGCCCTAAATAAAATTCATCACCACAAAAAACATTTTAGGATTATTTAACGGCAGGAGAGTGTTTACATTCCCAGACAAGAGAATGAGTTCACACAAGTGGCCACAGTTGGCTGAACAAAATAACCTGCAGTTGGTAGGAAATTAATAATCTCATTTCTCGGGTGAGTCACTCCTCTGAGGTGCAGCACAGACACCCTCCCTGCTCTTGGACCTGCAGAGCAGGGCACGAGGCTGGCCCCGACATGGACATCAAATGAACTCACAACTCGGAAATTACACCCAAATAATTCCCACCCTGTTGTCCACACCTGGAGCAGAGTTTCATGGATAACTGTGCCACACAGGCTGAGTGCCTGCCCCGTCCTTGCAGAGGCCAGGCTGCCTGGCATGGCCATGGGAGCCACCTGCCAGCCTGGCATTGCCAGGGACAAGCCAAGCTCCTTGTGGGTGCAGCAGGATCTCTTCCTATGGGCCAAATTGCTCAGCACAACAGAAATAAAAGCATTTCTCAGCCCTGATGTGAGACTGAGAAAAATCAAAGAGTGGTTTGGGATGGAGGGACCTTGAAGCCCCTCCAGAGCCATGGCAGGGACACCTCCACTGTCCCAGGCTGCTCCAAGCCCCAGTGTCCAGCCTGGCCTTGGACACTTCAGGGTTCCAGGGGCAGCCACAAACATCCCAGTCTGTGTTCCCGTGCTGGAGATGAGGGGGAGCATCCTCCATGCACCAGAGGCTCCTCTGAGGGCTCAGAGCCACAGCAGCAGGAGCACACTGAGCACAAGGACTGCAGCAGAAGGACAGGGATCGTGGTGGGCCAGAAAACAAGAACAAGCCGACAGCATCCCGTCTCTATTGTCCCACAGAGTGCCACTAACACTCTGAAAACACAGCCAGGGATTCAGCCAGACCACTCTTGCTGTGGTTACTGCAGCCTCAGACAGCAGCAGGGCAGGCAGGAGAGGGAAAGAGCAGCCACAGATCTGCCCAGAGCCCAAAACGCTTCAGAAAAACTTCACTGCAGTGAAAGTTTCCCAACACCCCAAAGAGCTCTTGGAGGAGTAGCCACACCATCACTCTGGTGTTCAACAACCTCCCCAGAGCTGGATTTCTGTAACAAACCTCCAGCTGACACCAGCAAGTGCTTTCCTGCTCTTTCCTTCTCCCAGTCCCCATTTAAGGATCTTTCTCTGTGAGAACAGACGCTTCCATTTACAGCAAGGTCATTAAAATCATTTTAAAAGTAAAAAGGAATAAATTCTTTGAAGTTACTCCATGTCTGCCTTACATAAGTCTCCTCCACACACCCTGCAGCTCTGAGCAGCCCCTCCCAAGGTGCCTCCAGCCACATTCCCAGGGCCAGCTCCAGGGGCAGCTCCACAGGGATGGAGTGGCTGAAGGACCCAGCCCTGACATGCTTTACGAGTTAATTTGCTGTTATTTAGGGCACTGCACAGCAGCACTAAATCTTCACATCCTTTTTACTGCTTTAAGTAATGCTTTAACTTCTTGGTAGCCACACAAGCTGGTGTTAATCCTTCTCTATTTATTTGTTTAGCACCCTGGGGAGCTGCAGAGCACAGTCTCTGCTAGAGGACGAGCAATCCAAGCTAAGTTATGGAGCTCGACTTTTTCAAGGCACTTTTCCCAATCAACTACAGATAAGAGGACAGGAAATAAGGGGGGGTGGAATTACAACCCCCCAAATCCACTAAGTGTGCTTCCTTTGGAGGTGGCTGCTTTATTTCATAACCAGATGAAAAATTTTCCACCTTAGTCACCAAGCGGAGGGAGAGCACAGGTGTCCCCTGGAATTTCCCTGTTTTTTGCTTTTCTTTCTGCCATTTCCTTCTGATATTTCTGTAGTTTCCTGATGCAGGATCTATACATTAAGAGATACCTGAATCAGTGTGTGATAACCAGAAAAAGGAAATATATCATGGCAGGTATTATGTCAGACTGCTCAGGACACACCAAAGGTTAGAGCTACACAGCTGAGCTGGCCATTAAGGTGGAAATGATACAAACCAAGATAACACTGGGTTAGCCACAGAAAACCTCCCCAGGTGTGATCTTGCTAAATCCATAAACACTACAAAACACCTCAGGCCTTTAACCCTGCTGTTTGAAGTTCCAGGTTGGAAATGTTTCCTTAGCCAGGGAACGCTGATAAATCGATTAATCCACCAAGTGCCATCCTGTGATTACTGCTCAGGGGAGCTTTCTGCCCATCTCTTCATAAAAATCCAGGGTGAGGTTCAAATCTTTCTCATTTTCAGTCCAGACTTCAGCAGTTTAACTCAAGAGTTCACCCTGAAAACCCCACAGTTCACAGACCATAAGAATCCCAGGCACAGCTGCCCTTGGTTCCACTGGACATCCTCCACAGGAGCCTTTTCATTTTCCTTTTCTAATTTATTAGCAGGAGTTCCTACGCCTGAATAAACTTAATAGAACAATTTCATTGTTCTACTGCTGGCCATGAAAGTGGATTATTGTTGTTCAGTGGCACCAGTCTCACACAGGGGGAAATGCACACTGATGGAATTCTGCTTTTATCCAAGAATCCAAAGGCTCCTGCACCCAGACAGCACATCCAGCGTGGAGCCTGAGTTTTATACCCAAATTATTGCTAGAAAGGGAGCAGAGTGGGGAAATATCTCCTACTGCACAGGGACAGCAATGAAAAGGTGATAGAACAGACTCCTTTTTTATGACTTGCTCTTGGATTTGAGATGCAAATTCTATCCAAAACAATTCTCTTTTTTTTTTTTGACTGAGTGAACATGATTTTTCTAAGGGCAATAAAGATTTAGAGACTAGAGCTCAGCCTAGCTACCATAAAGACTAAGCTAAATAAACACATTAAATGAATAAATACATTACATGGCTTTATCAGAATTCAGGAGAAGTTCAAGTTCAGAATTTAAGCTGGGCTCCCAGACAGAACCTAGCAATCAAACCAAATCCCAGGGAGTCTTGGAATCCCAGGAACTGAGGCTGGAAAAGCCCTCTGAGATCATTGAACACAACCATTCCCCAGCACTGCTAAATGGGGACTGCCCCCTGTCCCCAGGTGCCACATCCAGATGTGAATTCCACATTGCTCCGGGCACCTGTGCCAGTGTTTGCCAACATTTTCCGCGAAGAAATGTTCCCTCATGTCCAACTTAAACTTCCTGGCACAGTTTGAGGCCGTTCCCTCGTGTCCCAGGGCTGGTGTCCCATACCTGGGGCAGAGCCCAATTCCCACCTGGGCTCAGCATCCCTGGGGTGAGGAGGGCAGGACACAGCCCTGGGCACACAGAGCAGCCCCAGCTCCACAAGCAGGGACTCCAAGAGCTGCAGGAATTAACTCAGCCCTGCAAGGCACGAGGCTGTGTCTGAAACAGGGCAAGGAGATGCAAACAAACACGGCTCAAGTGTTGCTTTTGCTAATAAAAACGTGCCAGGATGTGCTGCTCAGCAATCCAGGCTGATCTGGGAGGTTTTTAACTCAGCCTGGGCTAATTCCTGTCACCAGGGGCCAGTACAGAAACAGACACTTGGAGGAGTACAGAGGTGTCCCAGAGGTTCCCAGAACAGCTTTAAAGGCTTTAACCTTTCACCAGAGAATGCTGCTTCTCATCAGAGCACTCAGTCCCTGCAGAGAAAAACCACCCCTTGTTTTTCAGCTTTACCCAGAGAATATCAGAACAAGTATTTTTTAAACCCACATTAATTACAGGCCAAAAATACCCATATAAAAATATCTCATAAAGAAGGTGAAACTGTTCCAAGGTAGAGCACATGTGATGAAGCAGTGCTTCTAATTACTTCTAAATAAAAATCTGCACTAAACTGCCATGAGTTATTTAAATTTATCTGGAAAGATAGCCAAATTTTAGGGGGGAAAAAAAAAGTTATTTTACTCTGCATTTACTCTGCTCTCTTTTCTCAGCAACAAAGCTGCCTGATCAAAGGGTTTCTCCCTGACCTGCCTATTCCACAATGCCACGGCATTTCTCAGATGAGAGCACTGAGCACACAGCAGCACACACTGCTGAGCTCCAGGGACTGTGCTGAATAATTCACTCCAGGAAGAGAGAGAGCAAATTGCAGCCTGGAATGAAATGAGAGCCATGACGTGATGCCACGTGGGCAAACTCAGGCCCAGCACAGAATTGAATTAATTCAGGGATTAGCAAGGCCCAGTGTAGGGAGAGCCATGGGTTGGGCTGGGTTGGAAGGACCTGAAATGTCATCCCATGCCACCCCTGCCATGGCAGGGACACCTCCCACTGTCCCAAGGTGCCCAGAGCTCCATCCAAGCTAAAATTCCAACCACAGCAGGGAAAGGTGTTAAGTGATGCCTCAAAACACCGTGCAAACACAAAGCTTTAAAAAAAAGTCACGTGAGCTTGGATGTGCCATCCAACAACCCCGGTGGGGACAGTGGCCAGGACAGTCCCTGTGCTGATGGCCCAGGGCCACCCCCACGCCCAGGGGTGACAAAGCAGCCTGGGGCAGCTCTGCAGGTCACAGGACAATAAAATACAACAATAAAAACTCTCTTAGGGCACACACAGTGGCTAAGTGACAGCTGGAGACAAGATTCCCTTCCAGGACCTCATTCCCTCATTTCCACGTGCCTGGAAATCCCCTCAAGAGCTCTGTGCCCAGCCAGGGGAGGTTCTGAGCTGCCAGTTTTGGGTGGGAAGTGGCATCCCTGCCTGAGCCAGGTGAGGACAACGCTTCCCAACATCACTGCCAGCACTGCACAGCCCTGTGCTAAATCTCTTCAGTGCTGTGAGCTCACAGCCTGGTGGCTTCACTTGTCCTGAGGAGATGCCAGCGTGTCCCACAGCCACTGCTTTGTTTCTCACTGGTGTCACCTGATGGGGCTCATCGTGCACCAGGGCTGTGATCAGGAGCCAGAGTGGATCAGAAACAAATCCTCTCATCAATCCCAATCACCAGGCATTAATGCAAGGCACAGAGCAGTTTTGGTGAACACCAGCTCGACTTCTTGAAGAGGAAATTAAATTAGAATCTTCATTCCAAAGGTGCTAAAAAAAAAAAATGGGTTAGTTCAGATTGTACTCAAGCTGTAGGTAAGAGCCAGGTGAATGTGATCCCAACCAATTCTGGGACTTCTGGCAGCTCTGAACTACACCTGGAGCTTGGTCCTGGGGCCAAACTGTACAAAGTGTGCAGAAAAATCGATTCTCTGAGCACTGCAGATGGATACTCCTGAATTCCACATTCTGATCCTCTCCTGAGTGAGCCACTCATGGAGCAGTAGCCAAAGTTCACCAAAAATATTAAATAAATAAAGATCAATACTCTTTTACTCAACGGGGTGTGACCCCTTTTCTCCCCCTACATTTTTTTTGCACCTCTTTTTCTTTCAGATATCCTGAGCCCAGTGTTTAACCCCTCATTTCCACAGCATGGGCAGAGGGAAGGACACACAAATGTTTCAGGGAGCACAAGGAATGAACCATGCACAAGGGGAATACACACAGAACCTGGTTTAAAAATAGCTATTTAAGCAGAAATTACAGGTTATTTACCTGCCCATCACAGCACCACCAGCAGGCAATTAAGCCATTAGGGCAGAAAATCACAGATAATTTCCCCAAATTCCAGCACAGTTCCATGAAAGGTTTGGGAGCACCTGCACTGAGAGCCCTGGGTCAGTGCCAGGGGAACAGAACTCGGAGCCAGCCCCTCCACTGCAATCAGGGGCTGCAATTATCCCCATCTCCGAGGAGGTCACCGAACACAAAATCAGGATTTTAACTGGAAATAGGGCAGAGCACATCCAGGCAGGCTCAGCCCGGGCTGGGCACTGACATTTTCCCAAGGAATTTCCAGTTCATCCCTTCCAGTCCAGCTCCCAGGCTGTGCCACACTGAAGGAAATGGATTTAAACACAACAACTCCTAAAAGTTATTTGTGTAACCCTAAGGGTCACCCACCAGGCAAATATTCCTCATTACAGGGGGTTCTGACCTTTGCTGTCAATTTGCAATTTCTGTGCTTAAATAAATCCAAACATTTCCTAATCACTCTTTCCAACAGGAATTTTATAATTAGTTGGATAATTCCTTTAAAATATGCAATTACTCCTTCCTAATGTATTCATCACTCTCTCAGCACAGTATTCTTGAAACATTACAATTTCCCATTGAGAACATATTTCTGTACTCATTTCCATAAGACAGTTTTAAAAACTAGATTAATATACTTTCTACTTCCTATATCTGAAAATCCTTTCTGATTAAATCTGAGTTAATAATTTGCAATTAATATCTCATTTGATGGGTTTAGGTTTTTTTTCTTCCCCCCCACCCTTGAAATTATCCTTACATGGTAGAAATCCTTCATCACTTAATTCAAATTTTATCTGCAAGCCTTCAAATCTGAATTGTGAGTAGTTCATAATAACTGTTAGCTCATAATAATCACCTAAGTAGATATTTTATAAAATCATTTTAAACAACAGGGGAATGGAAAAGCCTGGTAGTCAAAACAGCTGAGGAATTTAAAAAATATCAATAAAAGCTTCTGAGCAATTAGCAACTCTTAGGATGAACTTATTTTGCTAATCTAAAAATAAAAGGGAATTCACTTCAGAAGACAGCTTGGAAACTTCTTTCCCTCTATCCCATTTTTTCCAGTGCACAGGACATAGCAGAAGAGAAAGGAAATATCCTAAAGTGCAGAGATGGAGCTGTGAGATGGGCACTCATCCAACCAGAAACCACCACTCTACCCTTGGATGGTTTTGCTTCTGAGATGGGAAACCAGGAGTGAAATCCAATTATTCCTCAAAACCTTCAGTTTCCCAGCGTGCACTAACCCCCCTCACACACACAGGGATTCACTCACACAAATGAGATTTAAAAAAAAAAAAATCTCATTTCTAAAGCATTTTCATTGGAAGCAGAACCTCAGGAAATCGCTGCTCCCAGAGAATCATGGAACCATTTGAGTTGGGAATCATTTGAAGATGGAATAATTAATTAATGCAACGCTGCCAAGGCCACCTCCACCTAGCTTCCAAATCCCACCAGGAATGGGGAATTCGTGCAGGAACAGCTCCCCAGGACACCAGGATTTCCACCCAGAAATGGTTTTTAACCCCACTGCCCCTCGTGGGATTTTTAACCCCACTGCCCCTCGTGGGATTTTTAACCCCATTGCCCTCAGGATCACAGCTCACACCCCCAGCACGGCTCCTGCCTTTGGGGAAAGCTGTAGCCCCTGGAGCAGGGAGATCCCTGAAATCCAGACCAACATTTGTGCAAACTAAGACAGGAAGTACACTGGATTTAATCAGCATTTGCAGTTTGATAACCAAGACATTTGGCAGGAGCAAACAGAGCTTTGGAGATTGCAAGAAGATTGGATCAAGACTGGCAACAGGAAAGAACATTGAACTGAGCAGAAATGTAAAGTTTGTCTGTGTGATGTTTAACCCAATGAATGAGGTAAAAAATGAGCAGCCTTGCTAAAAATGGTGTATGAGCATCTGTGGCTCACAGTAAATTGGGATTCTGATCGTGAATCAGTAGTCCCCATCTCTCTCCCAGTCATCAATAACCATTCCAGAGGGAGGATCATCAGAGCTGTCTCCAGCAGCCCAGGGCTCAGTGCACCCTCCAGAAGATGATTTTTATAATTCTCACAAAGCCTCAAAGTGCCAGACCCTGGCACAGCCCAGCCCAGCTCCACCCAGAGCCCATGGGGACATCTCCAACCCCATCCCAGAGACACCAGGAGCAGACTGTGAGAGGAGCCACAGCTACACAGCCAACACATCACTGGCTGATAAAACCCAAAACCCATTCAGGGATCTCAGAGACAAGCAATGCTGGAAGTGCTGCCATGGAATTTATGGATAAATATCCAGGCTTTTGCTCATTAGTCCTAACTGCTGTGGCCAGGGTTCTCAGCCCCCTCAATATTACTGCAATAACATCAGTGTTACAATGGGGATGCTGTAAATTATTGCCAGCAATTTCCATGTATCAAAACCACGTTTTTATTGCTGGGAAATGATAAATAGCATTCGTGGCTGTGCCTGTTTCGAAATTCCCATATTAACTCCAGAATAAAACCTCTGCTCTGAGTAAAGGATAATGTCATGTTTGGGTGTTGGGGAGTCTCATTTTATCCCAGTGCTCCCTGGAATGGGGCATTTTATCCCAACCCTCCCTAAAAAGTGGGAAATGACATTTTCTGAAGGCTACACAAGGGTTCTGGCCACAGAACACAGGATGCACTGAGATTTGCAATAATGATTTTTGCTCATCCAAAGTGATAATTTTAGTCAAGTATCACATAACCCATGGAGAATTTATGGGTATCACACTGTCTCCTTTTCTTAAAATACAAAATGTCTGAGCCAAAAATCAGGGGGGAAATTAAACCCTTTGCCACCTTCAGTTTTTTTATGGCCGTGCTTTGATTTAAAAAAAAACTCTTTACAAGTAACAGCTCTGTTTTTCAAAGCAGGGTACTTGGAAGCAACAGTGAAAATATATCAAGGAATTTTCATAATGCACAATAAATTGATTTGGGTTTTTCCAACTGGTCAGATTTACACCCTTCTGATGACACAATGGCTAAAGAAAATCTATATTATTGCCCTTTCTAGTAACCCCATTACATCATTCCTGCTCAGAAGCAGCAGTGTCTGCACAAGGATGTGTCAGATCCCAGGATTTATTGGGAGAGAGGATGCAGAGGAACACAAGAGTGAGCTGTTAGCTTTTGTGTCGTGTCTAATTGAAAACTCCACCAGAGCCCTGTCATTCAGGAGATTTATTTTGCACACAGTCAAAAAAAGTGATTGACAAAGTGTTAATAAAGCAGAAGCACAAGGTGAATAAATGTCCAGAAGTGGGGAAGATCCAAAGGGCAGCACTGGCTGCAGAGATCTCCAGGGAGTTCAGCACATTCCCAAAAGCCAGAGCAATCTTCAGCCTCTACAGCACTGAAGTTCTTGCTCAAATATTTGTTTATTAGTTTAAAACACAAATTCTGTTTAATCCTAAGTGAGTCACACCCATCTTCAATAAGAATTGGAGATACTGCCAAAAATAAAAGCTCATTTTTTCTTTGGGGAAATCTCCTGACTCAATTTCACCCTCCACACTTGCTATGGGCTCAACTCGTTCTTCTCAGTTTTATAAACAAACCAAGCCTTGTCTTAGCTGCACTTAAATAAGATTTCTTTTTTTTTTTTTTTTATATATAATTCCAGTGCCATATTCTGCCCTCCAGCAAGTCAAGGCAGGCTCTCCATGATCTCTGTGCTCCTTCCAACACCTTTTCCTATTATTATAAATATTTAGGTGGTTTTTTAACACCACATTTCCTTCAGAAGTTCTGCAGCTAAGTGAAAACAGATAGAACTGACCATTCTGGAAACTCCTCAAGACTTAGGGATTTTTGAGGGTTGAAAGTTTTGAGCAGCTTTCCAGCTGGATGATAAAATAATGAATACAGAGACAGCTCCCCTCAGAATAGATTTCATCCATAGATTAAGGTGTTGGAGAAATAAATGAATGAAGAGGGGAAAAAAAAAAGCTTTTAAATCCTGGGGAATTCAGAGTTCCCAAAATCTTCTGAGTGGTTTGAAGGAAAACCCTGGGTCAAAAAATCACATTTACCATGGGTTTGAGGCAGGAATGATCAAAGGTCCTGAAGACAAATTACCCCAAATGTCAGTGCCCTTGTCCATCTGCCCTCCCAGGCAGGGCAGCCCCAGCTCCAGCACGGGGAAATTCCCAGATTTCTGCTCATTTCTGAACAAGAACATTTGCCCAAAGCGAGCCAGCATCCAGAAAAACAGATCTGGGTGCACAAACTGGGGCGTGTGGGAACAAGGAAGAGCAAACAGATCCACTCAGCAGAAAGGGAAAGTTCAGAGTGGACGTGGCTTTTATCCAAAATCCCCATAAAATGGGACAGAAAATGTTAATTCTTGGAGAAAAATGAAACTATTTCTCAAATCTGCACAAGACAGCTGGGATTTGTGCTGCCATCAGGAGTGTCAGTGACAGGAATTACAACTCCAGCAGTTATACACTCATTTTTAACCATCAAAAAGAGATTTTAGTCATCTCCTCACAAGTCCCACTGCTGTTCACTTGTCCCATCACAGCCTGACTCTGTTTTCAGCGACTTCTCAATTATTTCTCCTTTTCTTCCCAAGGCAAAGCTGCAAATCTGCATTCTGCAGGGTGTGCCAGGTCAGTACCTGCTCCAAACACAAATATTTCCAACTTCATGGGAGTTACCTGAACCCCCAGAGCCAGCTGTGCCCCCACAAGAACAAAAAAGCTGAGCAGGGATTGCTCCAATTCCAAACCCTGCAGGAGCCCTGGGCTGGGCCAGCACAGATTCGCCTGGGGAGCCTCAAATACTCATTTAAACCAGGGCTTTAACACTTTTAAACATTTTAAACACTCATTTAAACCAAAAGGGACCCCTTTTGACCAATGAAACACATTAATAAATGTGGTGATGGGCCTAGATTAGAAATGAAATCATGAAATTAAATGAAATGCAAATTCATTCAGGATGGAAATCTCAGATTTGCCAAACACCCTTCATGGCTTTCATTTACCTTCACCCCCCTGGTTTAGGCAGAGATTTAAACTTCTCCTGGCTGCCACCCCATCACTGAAGTGTTTTACAGGCCTTGACTTTTCTCTCCCTTTTTTTTTATAACCCAGTGTGTTGCTTCCCCACAGAGCCACACAGTTCTGTGTGGCCTGAGCCAACAAATCATTATTGAGACACTGATATTCAACTGCAGGCACCTTCCAGGGAGAAAAAAAAAACTTTTTTGGCATTGACAGAAAGAATGGCTGGCAGAGCGTGATTTAAGGTAAAGAGCACAGTTAAGACAATCAGACGTTAGAATATTAAAGGAGAAAAATTAACATGTAGCAAATAAAGACATGGGTGCAGCAGAGCTGATCCTCCTGAGTCACAGACAAAGTGACTCCCTCAAAATCTGAGGTGGAGAATAATCTGAGCACAACCCCTCTGGGGTGGAGGTCACACCTTTGCCAGTGCAGGATGCACAGATTTCCACCCCTCTGGTGGCACTGAGAAGTAAAAAGAGAAATGCAAGATGTTTACAAAGCAGGAGAGCTCCTGTCCCTGGGCTGGGAAGGAGGAGGCAGAGAAGGTGTTGGGGACAGTCCTGGAGCCTGAGCCAGGCTTAGCTGATCCTTGGCAGGAGCAGAGCAGGGTCTGGCCCGGGTGCCAGCAGGAGATGAACCTGTCCTAAATGCTTTGGTGGAGCTGCTGGGTTATTCCTTTTCCAGAGCTCCTGGGGACAGGGGAAGAGCTTTTCTTTCTGCAATTCTGCCCTCAGCCTCCTCTTCTCCAGGCTGAGCACACCAAGCGACCTCAGCTCCTCCTGCCTTTCTTGCAGGAACTTTAATTCACGTTTGTTTTCCCAGCCCTTGGTCTGTATTTACAAATCTAGGCAGTACTGAACCCTGTGAACCCCAAAACGGAACCCTGTGAACCCCAAAACTGCCTGCAAGCCTCACTGCAGGGCCAGGCACTGCCCACCTCTCCTCAAGAGCTTCCCCTCCACCACTGGCACAAGAAGACACCAGCAGGGATAAATCATCTGGAATTTCTCATCTTCTCTTCTGGAAATAACTTGGATTTCTCTTTTCCAACTCCACCAAGCCCTGGAGCTCCCGTGCTCCAGCAGAGACCCACCCTAAATGCAGCAAACCCCTTCCCCACCCAGCACAGACCCCACAGTGCCCAGGCCAGCAGCAGCAATCAGCAGAAAGGAGATAAATGAGATTCTCCCCAAATCCAATTAGAATATTCCTCTCCAAACCCAAATAATCCAATTCCAGCCCCACCATGCCAAGCCACAGAGCGACTCCATTTTACTGCTCTGCGTGGAGACACAGAAGCCTGGCTGGAGTTAAGTGAAAGATGCTGTTCAACCAGAATTTCTGTTAAATACCAGGAACTCAGAAGTAAAAGAGGAGGAAACCAAGTGTGCTTTACGTAGAACGGGAAATTGCAATTAAAAAAATTCAATCCTATTACACATCATTTTTTCCAACAGGCAGGAACACAAGGAACTCCATTTTCAAGCTCATTTATAATTTTGTACATCTTTGCTCAAGACAGATGAATTTCAGTGTGTACAAGGACTGCATGGATAATTCAAGGAGTGGGAACAGAGGATGAGATTAAAACAAAATTGTTTATTTAGCCTGGGAAATTAGCTGAATTTTATGCCAGTAAATAAATAAGGAAGAGGGAAGGAAGGGTTCTAAGACAAAGTTGCACAGAGGAAAAAGTGAACTGCCTGAGAACCAAAGCTGAAAAATCAAGGTTTTTTAACAATGACAAAAATTAAGTTCTGGAGTAAACTTCAAATTCCAGGGAGGAGGAAAGGAGTGAAGAAATTCCTTTTAATGCTCCCCCTTGAATTCCTTGTTTGCTCCTGGAGTTCTGTGCAGAAACAGACTCAGAACCACAGCCCAGCCCAGGGCAGGTGAAGTGCCAAAATCAGAGACCAAATCCTAATTAACAATTTGATAAAATGTGTCATATGTGGGAAAAGCCAGCCCTGGAAGCAGGAACATTTGATGGGGATCACACAAAGAGCCCCAGGCTGGAGCAGGCACTGCTGGGACCCTGTGGGTGCAAAATTTAACAAATTCTGACCCTGCTCCAGCAGCCCCTGGCCAGGCAGCCCTGCTCTCCTCCAAACCAATCTTTCTTTTTATTTAATTAAAATAAAAGTCACTGTGACAAGAGTCTGAGTCAGCCAGGGCACAGAGATAAAACTTTATAGGAACACATCAAAGGCATTGCTGCCTCTTCTGTTAAGACAGCAAACCACCACAACAGAGCTCTCCAAAGAGAAAAAAAATGCATTCTGCTAAGATAAAATAAATTTAAAATATATCAATAAACCTACCTTGTCTTCTTCATTCTGCTCATTCCAGCAGCCTCCAGAGGCCCAGAAAAGTTTTGGGTTTGTTTTTTTTTTTTGTGACTTCAGGGTGTTTGTCAGAGCCCTCCTCACCACAGAGGGATCCCAAAATCCAGCTGAGCATCCCCGGGCTGTCCTGCCCCACCTCCTCCCAAGTGAGCAAACCCCAGCCCCTGATTTTCCACCCAACAGCTGCAGAATAAATGGGGATAAAGCCACGAACAGCTGCAGGGCGAGTGGTGATAAAGCAATAAGCCCAGTCAGCATCGTGTCACAGAGATGTAAAACCACGGAGAAAGGGCTGCCCCAGGGGCTGCAGGAACTCCTGGTGTTCAAAGACAGAAACAGAATCATATTTTATTTACAAAATACCCAAAAAAAACCCAGCTGTGCAGAAAAAAAAAATCATAAAAGGAGCAAAGCTGAACTTTAAAAACTATAAACCTTCCCACATGATTCTGGGATGAATTAAGGATCTTTCCAGCCCTTAGCAGAGAAGTTTCCAGCCAGGAGCTGTGCCCAGGCAGGGCACAGATGTCCCTCAGCTCTTGGGGCACTCCAAGGTGTGAGCACCCCTAAAACCTCTCCAGTTCCAGAGCCACAGGGCTGGAAATGCCTCTGCTGCTGCTTTTTAAAAGCCAGAAAATACTGACTGAAAAAATACTTTTATCACACACTCCAGGTGTGATAAAGCAGAGATGCAAAGCAGAAATTGGTGTGGCTTCATATTAATCAAGCTGGGCATAAACCCAGAGAGTTTTCTTACCTGGAAACATTAAAACCCCACAGAATTCACATTTCTCTCTGTGCTTCACGTGAGATATTTGCTTCACTGCCTTCCCCTCCTTTCCTGCTCCAACTGCAGCATTCCATGGGTTAATTACAGCTAAAATTTTTAATTTGCAACTGACTTTTTCAAAACCCCACAAAAATTCCTCTCTGCACAACGGCAGAAAAAAATCTGGGGTTCACTGGGGTTTTTTTTTGTATTACAGGGATGGGAATGAAAACTTTCAGGAAAATGCTGCAAATATCATTTTTAGCTCCTGTGGGGTTAATCTCTGACAAGCATTTCCAGAGGCTGGGAAATTCTGTGATGGGAACTGAGCCTGAATTCCCAGGTGGTCCTGGCTCATCTGCATCGCTCCCAGAGATCTCTCAATTGACACCTTGAAAAATGATGATGATCTGCTACAACTTGGCTTAATTAATTGAACTGTTCAGCCCCCTCCTCCCCCACATTAAACACCTGATGTGCAGAGTCAGTAACTGGATAATTACAGTGGGAGAGCAGGGACACGGAGGCACAGGGCAGGAAAACACAAGAGAGAGATTTTTTGCTTAAAAATCCAGTCATCCATAGCAGAGAGCCCTGGATGAATTTAACACATAAACCCCGTTTTTGCTGTGTCCAACAAACAAGCATTTAAACAGAATTTTTCTACAGAAGAGAGCAGTATTCTGCAATATCACTTCAATGGGTTGCCCCTGCCAGAGGGCAGGGCTAGATGGGATTTTGGGCAGGAATTGTTCCCTGGGAAGGTGGGGAGGGGCTGGGAATTCCCAGAGCAGCTGTGGCTGCCCCTGGATCCCTGGCAGTGCCCAAGGCCAGGTTGGACATTGGGGTTTGGGACAGTGGGAGGTGTCCCTGCCATGGCTGGGGTGGCTCTGGGTGGGATTTAAGGTCCCTCCCAACCCATTCCATGATTCTGTGACATCAAGGCCTCAATATGGAGCTCTGTTCATATTTTTTCCTCTTCTCCCCAGATGGGCTGAACTGGGGTTTAAAATCACGCTCAGAAATACAAAATTCTGGGGATATCCAAGCTGGTCCCTCATTACTGCCTCGGGATCCAGGACTTTGTGATGCCCCTGAAGGCTTCTCATTTATAGAGTTCAAATTCAGCTCCCAGGATGCAAAGCTTGGAGTGACAACCTCAACAGTTCGGAGCCATTGGAAGCTTTTAATGAAGGCAGTGTGCACGCAGCCAGGGCTGCTGCAGGCTCAGGTGAGGCTGTCGGTGATGTGCAGGGAGCAGAGCTCCAGATTCCCTGGGAATGATTGATGGACTCCAGGCACACCAAACCCAGAGACAAAGGAGGTGATTACTGTGCCCAAAGCACTCCAGCTCTGTGTGTGCCCCGGCCAGCACCAGCCCAGCCCCTAAATCACAGCGTGGCTGTTCAGTCCTCAGCAGCCTTTGCAGGGGGAGTTCCACCCTTGGCTCGCAGCTCCTCTGGGGTGAAGCACAGTAACAGATGATCCCTGCTCTGAGGAGGCTCCATCCATCCAAACCTGCTGCTGCAGAGAGTTCACTGCTGGCTCAGGCTCCAGCAGCCCTGCTCGTGCCTCTCCCTGTGCTTGTAGAACATGAATTACAGCAAAAAAAATCAGCTGAAGAGCTGGGCTCAGTGCTGTGTGCAATTAATTTATCAGTGCTCCTAACGCTCACATCATTCTTTGTACTCTTCTCAGCTCTGGAACATCTTGATATGCCTGAAGTGAATATGAAATCATGTCTTCTAGATAACCTGCATTTATTTAGATTTCTGTGTCTCTTTTGTCTGGCACCTTTCCCAAACAAACAGATAAAACACGAATGTGTCAGGGAATCAAATCCCAGCAGCAGGATGTGCTCAGGAAATGTCTGATGTGTGATTGCCCATCACAGCAGCTCCTCGCTGTGCCAGCTGTACATCCCTCCCTGGAGCCTGCATCTCTCCCAGACTGATAGGAATAGACAAACACCTCCAAGGGGGAGCAAAGCTGCAATCTGAAGGTGAAGCACTGTCACAAGCCTTGGGGCTGGTGTCATTTGGTGCCTCTTGGCAGGGCTGGAGCGGAGGGAAATGAGAGGCAATCACAGCAGGAGAGGCTTTGCTACAACAAGGGATCCCTTCCCCGCTTCAGGAGCTTCAGAACTGAGCCTAAAAACCTCGCCTGAGTGAGCCTGAGAGCCGGCCCAGCAACTTCCCTGCCCATGCACGATGGATGTTACCTTGGGCAGCTTAACCCCTGTGCTGGCTGTGGGCACACAGAGCTGGAGGATCCCAATCCCATCCCAATCCCGATCTCAATCCCATCCCCATCCCCATCCCCATCCCCATGCCATCGCCACCCAATCCCCATCCCAATCCCATCCCAATCCCCATCCCAATCCCATCCCAATCCCCATCCCAATCCCATCCTCATCCCATCCCATCCCCATCCTCATCCCCATCCCATCCTCATCCCATCCCAATCTCATCCTCATCCCCATCCCCGTCCAACCCCAAACCCATCACAATCCCATCCCAATCCCATCCGAATCCAATCTCCATCCCCATCCCCACCACTATCCC
>VWZS01008803.1:22401-37976 GCA_013397075.1 Rhabdornis inornatus | reverse complement strand
CCCAATCCCCATCCCAATCCCATCCCCACCCCAATCCCCATCCCATCCCACCCCAGCCCGGGAATGATGGGGAGCACTGGAGGCAGCCGGGCTGAGCTGAGCTCTAACAGCGCCATGGTCCCCCCAGGGGACACTCTGAGCGTCACCCAGCCGTGCCCAGCCTCTCCAGGCTGTCCCCTACAATCCGGTACGGATCTGATCCCGTCTCCAGGGAGTGTGAGTGTGCACTTCCCTGAGCCGTGTGGCTTTAGCCCCGGGCTGACGTGAGTGCTGTGCAGGCGGGGGATGAGCAGTGCCCGGCTAATCCCGTGTTTGCTTAGGCTCAGCATCCCCGGGCTCTGTTCAGCAGCACCTCGGCTCACCCCGTGGGTTTGCTCACCCAGAGCAAAGTGTGGGAGAGGCTCAGCCTGGCCCAGCCCTGCCCTGGACACAAACTCACCTTCCCTGCCTGCCCAACTCCACTCAGGACAATCAGAGCTTTTCTCCTTTTTTTGTGAACGTCATTTGCTGCCTGATGAGCTGGGCACATCACTCCAGAGGCCACGAACAGGGGAGGTGGTGAGATCTGGCAGAATGAAGGAAATAGGTGTAAAACACAGGGAAATGAGAGCAAGTTACACAAAATTAAGAATTAAGAGGGTTCTAAGAGAGATAGTGCTTTTTTTTTGCCAAGTGGGGTTATATTAACAACTAAATATACAACACAAGGTCTCTGTCTTATTCAGATTAACCAGAATAAAAATCTATCCTGGAATGTTCATCTCTCAAATGCTGGAAATACATCACAACACACCATGAACCTCCCATTTTGTCTTTCTCATCATGGAGTAGAATCCCAGAATGGTTTGGGAAGGGACCTAAATCCCACCCAGTGCCACCCCTGCCATGGCAGGGACACCTCCCACTGTCCCAGGCTGCTCCAACCCCAATGTCCAACCTGGCCTTGGGCACTTCCAGGGATAATTCCCCCTTTGTCTTGTCAAAACTTTTTCTTCTCCCCAAAGAATTACCAGAAAGATTTTGATTTTATACCTGGTGGGTTTAAGGATGTTTAGGTGGGCAGAAGTTGGCCAAAGGCAAAGTGAGCAACAGATGCAGAAAACAAAAGAGCATTTGGAGCACACTGAACTTTCAGGAAAAGTCTGTGGCAGCTCTTTAAATGTAGAACCATGTGGGATCACTTGGATCAGCTGCTGGTGGGGTTTGGAACCCCCCACCAGTGAAGGATTTGAGGGTGGCACTGCTCTGGAAATTCCTGTCTGTGCTTTCCTGGTGGATTATTCCTTTATTTCCAGCGGGAACCCCATCCTGGGAATCTGTAGGACGGCGTTCCTGGGCAGCAGCAAGCTGGTTCTGATAATCTGATTTCCTGCAGCTATTTTGAATCTCAGGTCCTGAGCAGTGTATTGTGTTGGAATGGGTCACCTTCACCCAATCCATGCTGATCAGCTGCCAGGCTCCTGGACCCCAATGTCCAACCTGTACTCAGGTCTTACTCAAGTCTTACTCAGGTCTTACTCAGGTCTTACTCCTTCTGGATGGGTCTTTGCTCTCTGCTGCTTTTCAAGAGGACAAGAAGCTCAAAAAGCCAGGCAATCATTTATTTTTAATTAATTATTATTTAATTAATTTCATTAAATTCAAGCACAGCTGGTGCAAAACCCAGCACATAAAGGGCAGAGAGAAGAGCTGACACCAAACTCTGCGTTGGTAGAGGCAGAGCTTCTGCTACCTTGATGTTGCACTTACCAATTAAAGATCTTCATATCATCAGGTTTTTCCTCCTGGTTAAACTCCATCCAATTTGTTTCTGCTTTTATTATTTCTGCTTGGCATTGGGTTGGGACTGGACACAGCTTCAGGGTGATGGTCACCAGTGTTACTCAAGGGATGCCACAGGGAGCAGAGCTGCTCAGGGATGCAGCACATCCTGTCCTCGAGCTCCTGTCACCAGTATTTACTGTTCAAGGCCTTTGTTCCTCTATCCCTGCAGAAAATAAAATTCCCCAGTGCCCTTCCAAGATTTCCCTGCGTACTGTGCTCTCCTCTGAGCAGTTTTAGTGCCTGTGCACCCCTGCAGCTCCTGCCCACCCCGTTACCCTGCACTGGGAACAGCAGGTCCTGGCACCTGGCTCAGGACTGCAACTAATGCTGTCCAGGAAAACAGAACCAGGGAAAAACAATTTATCAAAAAATTATTTGGCAGATTTCTCTGCTCTCCTCTTCCCAGCAGGGGAAGTAGTAACTTTTTTTTTTTTTTTGGCAAAATATGATTTTACAACAGAATCCCAGGATGGTTTGGGGTGAAAGGGACTTTGAGGCCCATCCCCAAACACCCCCAGACATCTCATGAACCACAAATCTCATTCAACCGCATCAGAGTGTGCAGGGAAGAGAATTCCCAGCCCTTCCCAAAGCCCTGGGTGCTGACGTGGAGCAGGATTTGGCTGCACCCCACAGCTGATCCCTGTGGAGCACAGCCAAGGGAGCAGCAAGAAGGCAGCTCTTGCTTGGGCTTTTATTCTGATTTTTGCTCTCATAGGCAAGAATTGTGGTTATTAATAAACAAATGAAGTACCCAAGTGTTCCCGATTCGTTCAGGACGACCAGGAAAGTGGAGACACCAGGACAGCTGCTCCCAGCTGAGTCAGGCACGTCAGACCCAGGAGGGAGGTGCAAATTATGCAAGCAGCCTTTGGTGGAATTAGGGAATGTCCTGAGTGGGAAAGGGGCCACGGGGATCGGAATCCAACACCCCAACAAGCCCACCCTGTCGCTGAGGCTGTCCCCAAACACTCCTGGAGCTCAGGCAGCTTTGGGGCTGTCACCACCCTCCTCTCCAATAACGGGAATTTATCACCCGAGGGACCAGCCCTGCCTTTCTTTGTGGGGTTCTCTCTCCCCCCGAGATCCCCACGGACACTGAGATCACTTTTCCTTCCTGCTGCTTGCTGGAGGATGTGTCAGGAAGTGTTGTACTTGGAAACACTCAGAGAACATATTGGAAAAGCAGCAAACATGAGGAAAAGCCTGCTCTTGCCAAGAGATTTTCCTTTTCCATCCCACTGCACAGCGACATCCCCGCCCTCAGCAGCTCAGCAGAGAGAGGAACTTTGGGGTTTGCACAGCCTGAGTGCCACAGCAGCTCCTGGCTGTGGGATTCATACAGAAACACGTTCCCTGCTCTAAATCTTTAACATCTGATTAAAAATAAAACACTAAGGTTCATATTTTATAGACTTGTTAAAAATAAAAAATAAAATAAAAACTCTTTCGGTTGCTGAAACCAACTCCCAGCTTCAGCTCCCTGCCCCTTGGACTGCGGTAATTTCATATAAATACTGCAAAAGAAGATTTGTTACTACCCCTCAGCACTCAGCACCTGCAAGTTTATTCTAAATCCCAAAATTCATTGGAATGGGAGCTGGGTCCTGCAGGAGAGCAGCAGGGCACTGTCCCCAGCTCCAGGGACCAGGCTGGGGCTGCCTTCCCCTTCTGGAGCAGGGTCCAAAATCCCAGAATCCCAAAATTGTTTGGGTTGGAAGGGAGGAGCAGGGTCCAAAATCCCAGAATTCCAGAATGGTTTGGGTTGGAAGAGAAGAGCAGGGTCTAAAATCCCAAAATCCCAGAATGGTTGGGGTTGGAAGGGAAAAGCAGGGTCTAAAATCACAGAATCCCAAAATTATCTGGGTTGGAAGGGAGGAGCAGGGTCTAAAATCCCAAAATCCCAGAATGGTTTGGGTTGAAAGAGAAGAGAAGGGTGTAAAATCCCAGAATGATTTGGTTTGGAAGGGAAGAGCAGGGTCCAAAATCCCAGAATCCCAAAATTATTTGGGTTGGAAGGGAGGAGCAGGGTCTAAAATCCCAGAATGGTTTGGGTTGAAAGAGTAGAGCAGGGTGTAAAATCCCAAAATCCCAGAATGTTTTGGGTTGGAATGCAGGAGCAGGGTCTAAAATCCCAGAATGGTTTGGGTTGGAAGAGCCCTCAAATCCCATCTCATCCCAACCAGAGGGGACTGGAATGGAAAAGTTTCCATCCATTCTCAGGCAGTGCTGCAGCACTTTTCAAACAAAACTTTGGCTGATGTTGCTGTCACATGAACAAAAGTTTGAACTTTTTTTGCCTCTCAGGCACAATAATCGGTCCCTTCAAAGTGGCAAAGGAAGCAGAGGCACAGGGAGATGGGAAGGAAGGGATGTGGGAGCTGGGAGAACGGGAAGACAGCATTAATTACACACAGGCTGACAGATGGAGGAGAAAATTCTACACTGCTCAAAAGGTAAAGAATTAAGAGATGATGGAAAGCAGGGAAAAGTGGTAATTTCTTTGAGCTGTTTAAAGAGTTTACCAAGCTCTTACTGAGCTCCACGTGTCACAAAGAGATGGAAAACAAGCCAGGACAAGAGGGAAATCGAGAAAATGCACACAAGTGGCATTCAGGAGAGCTGGAACAGATAAAAGGGAAAAAAATGAGAGTGTGAAGGGAACTTGAAACTATTTTAGATGTCAAAATTAGCTGGAAATCCTTGAGACTCCAAGGAAAAGATCCCCAGAGCTGCAGATACTCTGGCCCTCACCTGTCAGGGAGGGATAAAGTACAAAAAACACCTGTGACAACTTCAACCCAATATTTCCATTTAAAAATCCAACAGGCACAAATGTTGTTTGTTTGTTTCCCATAAACAAATGTTGTTTGTGGAAAAGGACTGATGTAAAAACGTCCTGAACTGGCAGAGCACAAAGCTGAAAAATTCTTTTCATTCCAAAATATAAAGAAAGAAAGTTAAAATGCAAACTTGATACAGATCAAAGTGCCTTGAAATGCCCAGCAAATGGAACTTACTGCTTGCAGGAAAAGCAGCAGCAAAGAAGCAAAACCACTCACCTCAGTTTGGGGAGGCAAAGTTTCTGAAGCGTTTTTGCAGGACAGGAAAACAATTTCACTCAGATGCTCCTGAGGGAAGCCAGGAGAAAACTGGATATTCAATTTATGAAGGCAAGAAAAGAACACATCGTGATGTGACCTTTGGCTGTGAGAGACAGAAATGAAAACAGGGCCAGATCCAGAGGAGCAGCTCCCAAACTTGCTGCCACTCCTTGAGGGTGACATGGAGGAGCTCCAGGAAACCCCTGCTGCCACCCAAAGCCTTTTGCACCAGCAGTGGAATGCCAAGGTCTGAAAGCAAGGGTGTGGAACAGGAAATGTGGCAAATTGAAAACCTCCCACAGTGAGTGAGCAGGGAATCAGGGAATGGTTTGGGTTGGGAGGGACCTTAAAAATCATCCAGTGCCACCCCTGCCATGGCAGGGACACTTCCACTGTCCCAACCCCAATGTCCAACCTGACCTGGGACACTGCCAGCGATCCAGGGGCAGCCACAGCTGCTCTGGGTAACTTTATTTCCCCAATATTTTGCCTAAAACCCCCATTTAGGCTGCATTTATCCCAAACTGGAGAGGCAGGGCTGAAAAACTTCACTGTGAGCAGTGGAATGAATTCACACCAACATCCATCACAGAGATGGAGAGAGAGTTTCCACTGGTATTTCAGGAAAGGGAACTGCTAAGTGACTCAGGGTGGAGAAGGGCTATAAAAAGCAATCAAAAAGATTGTGCAAGGATCCCTGGATAGTTTAAAACAAATATTGTAACTCCACTCTATTTTGAAAGTGTCTTAAAATAATGTGAGAGTGGATATTTTTATGGTGAAAGCAATGGCACATCCTGCTAATCCAAGTTATTTGTATGCAGACAGAATGCCAATCTTGTGCATTATGGATTTGGGAATGTCCTTCCAGCTCTGCTTTATTTAACTCCTTCTGTGCTCCCTAAAGAAGATCCAGAACACATCCACTGTGGTTTGCTCCCAGAGTTTCAGTCACAGTGGCAGGAATATTCACCATCTCCCAGGGGGGATAAAGAGGATTACCAGCATTTAAGAATTCCACATCGACAGGGAGCCACTTGGAAAAGCTCTAAATAAAACAGGAAAACTCTGGAAAAAACTGGAATTTGGGCAAACTCCAATGTAAGGCAGCTGCCAAAGGAGCAGGGGGGATGCCTGAATGGCAGCAGCAAAAATTGGGGAAGGATTTCCTCCCAGGGATGGTGATCCCAGCACATCAGTGCTCCTGCTCTGCTCTTGTCACCCGGGCAGGAGCTGGCAGGGGGTGGCTCCTGGTCCCCTGAGCTCAGGGCTCGTGCAAACACCTCCTGCAAGGTTTTATTGCACCCCCATGTGCTCTCCCAGCTGCTCCAATTTCTGTTTCCTTGCATTGGAGTTTGCCCAAATTCCAGTTTTTTCCAGAGTTTTCCTGTTTTATTTAGAGCTTTTCCAAGTGGTTCCTTGTCGATGTGGAATTCTTAAATGCTGGTAATCCTCTTTATCCCCCCTGGGAGATGGTGAATATTCCTGCCACTGTGTGACTGAAACACAGGAATAATTTGGGAGCAAAGCAGAGTGGATGTGTTACACANGGGTGGAGAAGGGCTATAAAAAGCAATCAAAAAGATTGTGCAAGGATCCCTGGATAGTTTAAAACAAATATTGTAACTCCACTCTATTTTGAAAGTGTCTTAAAATAATGTGAGAGTGGATATTTTTATGGTGAAAGCAATGGCACATCCTGCTAATCCAAGTTATTTGTATGCAGACAGAATGCCAATCTTGTGCATTATGGATTTGGGAATGTCCTTCCAGCTCTGCTTTATTTAACTCCTTCTGTGCTCCCTAAAGAAGATCCAGAACACATCCACTGTGGTTTGCTCCCAGAGTTTCAGTCACAGTGGCAGGAATATTCACCATCTCCCAGGGGGGATAAAGAGGATTACCAGCATTTAAGAATTCCACATCGACAGGGAGCCACTTGGAAAAGCTCTAAATAAAACAGGAAAACTCTGGAAAAAACTGGAATTTGGGCAAACTCCAATGTAAGGCAGCTGCCAAAGGAGCAGGGGGCAAGCCTGAATGGCAGCAGCAAAAATTGGGGAAGGATTTCCTCCCAGGGATGGTGATCCCAGCACATCAGTGCTCCTGCTCTGCTCTTGTCACCCGGGCAGGAGCTGGCAGGGGGTGGCTCCTGGTCCCCTGAGCTCAGGGCTCGTGCAAACACCTCCTGCAAGGTTTTATTGCACCCCCATGTGCTCTCCCAGCTGCTCCAATTTCTGTTTATCAAATCTCCTCTTGACTTCCCAGCTCCTGCTGCTCTCTCCTGTATCCTCTGTCCAGGCCTGATGCTCTCCAGGTGAGTTCTTTGCTGCTCTCCACATTTCCCATGGATGAGCAGCACTTCTGGCATTACAAAAGGGATCATATAGATGGTGAAAAAAGAGGGAATGAAATGCAGCTTGGAAATTGGATAAAGGAGCCTTGTTTTACCAGGGGGAAAAAAAAAGAAGTTTTAGGCAGAGGAAAAGTGAATGAGGATTGTGATTCCTGGCAAATTAAGCAGGATGTGATTGGAGCAGATCATGCAAACCAGAGGGAGAACAGAAGGATTAAATGGTGTTTCTTCACTGGAAGGCTTGTCCAGGCTTGTGGTGGAGTCTCCATCCCCGGAGGGGTTTAAAGATTTGGATGTGGCACTTGGGGACACGGGGCAGTGGTGGGAGAACAGCTGGACTCAGTGATCCCAGAGGGCCTTGTCCAATCTGGATGGTCCTGAGATACAAGATGTCTTGATTTCTTTCTTTGTTTGCATAAGATCCATCCTAGGTGGACATAAAGAAGAAACTATTCTAATTCTTCTCTTTTTTCCCCCCTGGTTGATATGAAGAGATGACCCCCACTCAGAGAGAGAGAAATCCCCCCCAAGTCAGTTCCTAGGGAAGATCATTCCACCAAGTGGAGCTGATTTTTACACAAGTGAAGGTTCAGAGGCACCTACACCTCAGGACTCACCAAACCTGTGTTTTAGCAGCACAATACATTCAGCACTGCCATTAGAATATCAAATAAAAGATTCCTAAAAGGAAAAGCTTTGTGAAAACATCTCCTTTTACTCTCAGGTACCACCAGAGGTGAACGACAGGGCTGTGTTTGTCTGTTCCAGCCTTAAGAGTTGAAACAAAGAGCAACTGCAGAGAAATTCATGGGAAAATGTCCCATTTGCCTGCACATGACTGGAATTCCATGAATGGATGTGGCTCTTGCAGCAATCAGCCTTACATAAATGCCCTACATCATCCGAGTAGTCACTTGCTGCTCTTCCAAATCCAACAGAATTATTTATAGCCTGCCATGAAATATTCATGGGAAAGTGTCCATTGCCTGAAATTTCTGCTAAAGAGTAATTTAACTTGGGTTTTTGCTTTTCTTGCTATCAGAATAATTTAGGTCAGGCAAGAACCAACAATATCATTTGCCTACAATCCCCTTGTGATGAGCACGACAAAGCTTTCAGGTTTGTAGTGAATATTTTTGTAAAAACCACGGTGAACAATGGGTCCAGTCCAGCTCAGGTCAATTATTAACCCAATATTTCCAGTTATTTCAGCCTGATGAAGCCTTAGAAGCATTTTTAATCACCACATATCCAAAGTGCTGTTACATGGCCTCAGATCAGGCACAGCAAATCTGCATTTCCTGGGGCCAGGAGCAAACCAACCCAGCCCTGCCACATCCCATCCCAGGGATGCAGCCTGCATCAAAATCCTGCTTTGAAACTCCTAAAATCACGGCTCCAAAGGCACAGGAGCAGCTGAATGCTGAAAATTGGGGCTGAATGCTGAAAATTGGGGCTGTAACCTCAAGGGTTGTTGAACAGGGGCCAAATAACAACATCTTTGTGCTGACATATTTCACATTAGCATTGAATAAACCTCCTGGCTAAATAAATATTCCTTCCCCCCTCCCCATTGTCAATATTTTATAGATTTATTTTTTTTACTAATATGCTCATCTTTACCTGTATGCAAAAAAACTTGAAGCAATAATGGGGGGGACATTAAAGTGCAATATAATAAATACAGAGATGTGTGTCAATGAAAGCTGCATATATCCATATATACATTTATTTCATGTGTGTCTTACAAGGAATTATTATTTCCACAGGCTTTGAGCTGCCATTTTCCCTTGAAGGAGTTGAGATGTCACAAAAACTTCACTGCCACTGGCCAGCAGGAGCTGCTGTCACCCCTCAGTGCAGGCTCTCCTCCTACCAGGGGATGCTCCATGGGGTGACAGGACCCAGCTCCATCCTGAGCACCCCCAATTCCCCCATTCCCACCCTTCCAGGACCTTCATCCTGGCAGGAACTCTGCCTGACATCCAGCACAACCCTGGAAAAATCCCCATGGCCAGTTCAGCTCCTCCCCTTGGATTAGATCTGCAAGGAAAGCAAGAAAGTGCCCATCGGTGTATTTCAATTTATAGACATCATAATATTGTAAAAAACCATTTAAAAAAACCCAACCAACCCTATAAATCTCCAAACACTATTAAAACCTACATATAAGAATTTTAAGAGAGTTTTCATGTGATAAGTTTAAGTACCTAAAGAACTGCTCTATCTAGAAAAACACATGACAAATATAAATATTACATAGCAACTGTTTAGACAGTCAGACAGAAAAATGCCTTTTCAGAATGGCACTGCCTGTCAATCCAAATGTCACATTTTTCAATCAAATTAAAACACACCTCTGAATATTATAACACTAATTTTCCAAACTTCCCACAGCACAGTGCTTCCATGCCATCTCTGCTGCTCCTGCTCTCCTTTTGCTCCTGTCAATTTTGCCTGCCTGCATATTTGATGTGTATTTATAATTAAAAAATCAGCCTTTGCTGCACTGTTAGCCCATCAGGGTTCTGTGGATCATATGCTACAGGATGCAATGGATGAACACCAGGATATATCTCCTTCACCTGGGGAAGCTGCTCCCACACCATGAGAAGGGAATCAGAACCACGCACAGTGGAACAAGAAGAATCCAAAATTCCCTGCTCAGAGCTGTCATTACCATTTGAAATAATCCATCTCCCCCCCAAAAAACTCCTGCAGATAATGAAAAGGAAGAAATGTTCTCTGCAAGCAGGTGTTTTTCCCATTGCTACCAAATAATTTAGGGCAGAATGTAATATTTTGACAGCGTGGCTATGTGGGAGTGTGAGCGGCTGTCAGGCAGGAATTCCCTTCCCAGACAAAGCTGAGTGAGAGGAACAATCTGGAACGACACCAAAGGCTGCCCACCCTGGGGAGGCTGGGCTGAGACCTGGGGTGTGACACACAGCCTCACATCCACGGGACCTGCTGGTTTGTCTCACAAAACGGGGGGAATTTGGGTGATTTCCAGTTCTGTCCTCCCAGCCCCACGGAAAGAGCAGGGAGCTGAACTGGTTTGGTTGATAAGACACTGGGATGTTGATTTGGATGGAGCTTGCCATGGAGGCTGCACGGGTTTTGAAGGATTTTATGACACCACTGACATCCTCATCCCTTTTCTCACAATTCAGTGCTGCAGCCAGGTGTAAACTCTACATTTCAGACCCTAAGAGCAAAGCAAGGTCAGGCCTGCCCAGGTAATAAATATCTCTGCAAAGGTGAGGGAGAAGTTCACGGGAACCCTTGGGACCAGCCTGGGCTCAGCAGGTGCAGGGTGGCAGCGGGAACACATCCCCAGCTCCAGGGGACCATGGCACAAATGGCTTTGGGGATGGGATTTCCACACCCTGCACTGGCAGCTCCTTGTGCTGGAGGCACTGAAATGTCACCCACAGGGCTCGTGTCTGTTGTGACCTGGGCAGGAATTTCCTTCCAACACTTTTCCCTCTGGAAATGGGATAAAGGATCAATGTCCAGGGGCAGTCAGCCACGTTTGCCCTGCTGAGGGCTCGAGCAAAGCAAAGGTTTTTCTTTCCCTTTTGAGCAGGACAGACCATGCTTTTCCTGCATCCCAACCTTTTCCTTCCCCTATTCCCAGACTGTCACCTCCTGTCCCCTCAGAGTGCTCTCCTGGAGCTGAGACCTTCTCCTCCTGTAGGAGCTGCTTGAGAGAGCAAGAATAAAGCAAGTAAGAGAGCAAGGTTCCCATTTCAATACAATAAATCTTCTTCTGTGCTGAATATTCTGATTTTCACTAACCAATCTAATACAAGATCCAAACCCTAGAGCATTTACATACAGCCTATAAGAATCACTGCATTACCATACTGTGTTACACTTTAAACCCTAAAAACTGCTCTTGGGACCCCTCTGCCGAGCTGGCAGGGTCTTCTCTGCCCTTTGGAGCTGTCTGCAGGCAGAGGGGATTGTTCAGCCACGGGGGGATTGCTCTCAGCTGCCCATGCTGTTGTTTTCCCGTTGTTCAGTAACTCAGGTTTGGTGTCTCACAGACGGCTTTCATTTCGATCTTGCTTGTAGTTTCCATGTTCTCAAAATCTTTTGCCAGGCAGTCATAGCTGTAAGGTTTTCCTTTTTCATCTTCCCCAACATCCTCCTCTTCCTCCTCCTCCTCCTCCCAGGAGCTGCCTGAGGAGCCATGGCCTGATTTAACCTGCACTAATTCCCTCAGTGCTGGCAATAAATTCTGGGAATTGCTGGAGAGCACATTCCTGTGGGGAGGGAAAAGGAGCATTTCCATCTGGGCTCAGCCAGAGCTGCCTGGGCTCTTTCCCTCAGGAGAATCTGCCTGCAGATTTAAATAGAAAATAACCCAAATTCAAATCCCAGCATTCCTCTGATTCTCTGCTTTCTTTCTGCCTCTCTCCACCCCCTTTCATAATCATATTTAAACCCTGCAACCCCAAAGAGCTCTCTCCAACTCCATGTAAATTCACATTCCTGGGAGTTTTTCTTCCAGTTTGTGACAGTTGGTTTGCTGCACAACATCTAAAGCTCCACCATGTCACTTAATCCTTTTCTATTTCAGTAAAAGCACAAATCACAAGTGGGATTTGGTGGGTTAGAAAAGGACAAATCAAAACTAAAAGGCAACGTTTCTCTACCTACTGGAGAGGAAAGGGAGGGAAACAGCTTACCTGTGATAAAACCTGCTTTAATCAGCAATTATTCTTTAGAAGAACCCTCATTGCAACAGAGATAAATATGTTAAATAACTTATTCAAAATGTGACACGCTTTTCTGTTCTTCATTTATCATTTTTGTATGAGAATTGATTGTCTTTACATTACACAGCCCCATCTGTTCAAACACAAAGTTACCATTAAATAAAAGCAGCGTTCAGGAATTCAGTGTTAATGGCAATATGATGAGTGCAGCAAAGCTGTGCCTGCATTCCCAGCTCTCCATGCTTTCCTCAGAGGACTGGTGCATTTCCTGGGCATCCAGATTTTGCTTTAAATAAAATAAATGTGGTATTTACCTACTGACAAAGCCAAGGGAAGGAATTGTTCCTGCCACCAGCCTGGCTGCTAAAAATAAAGGCAGAGAATTTTAATCTCAAGAGGCAGCTAAAAGAAACAAGGAAATTCTTCTGCATAACACAACAGCTTTTCCTTTCCCTTTCCAAGTTCCCCTCACACTGACACTTTCTTTTCCTGGATTTCTGCAGTGGGAGGGAAAAACCCCATTTAAATTTCCCTGCAATAGCAGAGATTGCAGCAATAACCCCTGACCCAGCAAAGCAAAACAAGCTGAAGGAAAACCTTTGGATTTCAAGGAGTTTGCCCAAAATAAAATCAGAAGGCATCTGAGGTGGAGGGTGCTGCATAGCAACGGTGGGGAGCAGAGCCAAGGATGTTTTCTGGAAAAACCCCAGATCAGCTCACCTGGCATGAGCAGTAATTAAAACACATCCAAAAAATTTCATCATGCTCACAAACTCCAGCCCCACCACTGGCAAAAAAAAAAAAAAAAAAAAATCAGTGATTTATAAAATTAGAGAAGCATGGATGAGGTGTAAAGGAATAAAGTAAAAAATAAAAAGACACAAACCCAGTGTCATGGCAGTATGGGAAAAATATCCATTGCGAGGAGCAGGAAAACATGGGATAAAAAATCTAATTATGGACCCACTAAAGGCAGATTCCAGTTATATGGATTTAAATTCAGCAGTTAGCTTGGAGAAGATCAGAACCCAAAAAATGCAAATCAAAACTTTCCCTTCCAATCCAAACTATTGGATGGCCGTGTGACATTTGGGAAGGTCGTGTCCTGTCATTGTCCTGGGCTGGAGCTGGGGCAGGCAACAGACCCTGAGCTCAGTGAAATGAAGGGAAATGCTTGGCTGGGAGGTAATGGAAAATCTTTTCAAATCGTGTTCTTGGAGCCCACTGTGCCCCTGAACAATCCCCAAAGTAAAAATGGAAAATCCTCTAAAATCCTGTCCTTGGAGCCCCCTGTCCCCATGAACAATCCCCAAAGTAAAAATGGAAAAAGGGCTCTAAAATCGTGTCCTTGGAGCCCCCATCCTTCTGAACAGTGCCCAAAGTAAAAATGGAAAATCCTCTAAAATTGTGTCCTTGGAGCCCACTGTGCCCCTGAACAATCCCCATGGAAAAATGGAAAAAGGGCTCTAAAATCGTGTCCTTGCAGCCCACTGTCCCTATGAAGTCCCCAAAACAAAAATGGAAAATCCTCTAAAATCCTCTCCTTGGAGCCCCCTGTCCCCATGAACAATCCCCAAAGTAAAAATGGAAAAAGGGCTCTAAAATCCTCTCCTTGGAGCCCCTGTCCCCATGAACAATCCCCAAGGAAAAAATGGAAAAAGGGCTCTAAAATCCTCTCCTTGGAACCCATTGTCTCTCTGAACAATCCCTAAAACAAAAATGGAAAAAGGGCTCTAAAATCATGTCCTTGCAGCCCCTGTCCCCCTGAGCAGTGCCCAAAGTAAAAGTGGAAAATCCTCTAAAATCCCTTTCCTGGGTAGCAATGTATCTGGCCAGTCTGGGCCATCATTTGTATCAAGTGCACCAGCCAGACTGTATTCAGCTGTTTTTCTACATTTTTTAGTTTAAACCATTATTTATAACAAGTACATTATATAAACCATTTTTAAGTGTTTTTCTGCAATCTATCGAACTTTCTAAAACTCTTCAAAACTACTAAAACATAAATTGTGCTAAATTAAAAGGAAAAGAACCTAAAAAACAAAACACCAAAATTAAGAAAGCCAAAATAAAAATAAGCAATAATGCTCCAAACTTCAACCAATTATGTTACCTGTAAAGCTCGTAAACAAAATAAAAACACCAATCAAAAAATACATAATCACTTAAACAATAATTTTAAAATTTATAAGTAAAGTTAAAAAAATATATATATAAAAGATAAAAATAAACAATAAATCAACTTATACATAATCACATTAATTTAGTATCCAAAAGTCCTTCATTCCTGCACGCAGAGATGGCTTTGCAGGAGACAAGTGGCCCTGCTCTTCCCAGGTTAACATTTCCATTTAAATTTGTATTTAAACTCCATTTCCCAGTGCCCTGGAGAGGCTGAGGGGGTTTTAGAAACTTCCCCTTGATCCTGGCTGAAGCCTGAGGGAGTGATAAAACACAGTTATGAGCTCTGTTATTATTCCAGGAGAAAAGTGGTGCCTGCAGCAACTCCTGTGAAGGATCCAGCANAAAATGGAAAATCCTCTAAAATCCTCTCCTTGGAGCCCCCTGTCCCCATGAACAATCCCCAAAGTAAAAATGGAAAAAGGGCTCTAAAATCGTGTCCTTGGAGCCCCCATCCTTCTGAACAGTGCCCAAAGTAAAAATGGAAAATCCTCTAAAATTGTGTCCTTGGAGCCCACTGTGCCCCTGAACAATCCCCATGGAAAAATGGAAAAAGGGCTCTAAAATCCTCTCCTTGGAGCCCCTGTCCCCATGAACAATCCCCAAGGAAAAAATGGAAAAAGGGCTCTAAAATCCTCTCCTTGGAACCCATTGTCTCTCTGAACAATCCCTAAAACAAAAATGGAAAAAGGGCTCTAAAATCATGTCCTTGCAGCCCCTGTCCCCCTGAGCAGTGCCCAAAGTAAAAGTGGAAAATCCTCTAAAATCCCTTTCCTGGGTAGCAATGTATCTGGCCAGTCTGGGCCATCATTTGTATCAAGTGCACCAGCCAGACTGTATTCAGCTGTTTTTCTACATTTTTTAGTTTAAACCATTATTTATAACAAGTACATTATATAAACCATTTTTAAGTGTTTTTCTGCAATCTATCGAACTTTCTAAAACTCTTCAAAACTACTAAAACATAAATTGTGCTAAATTAAAAGGAAAAGAACCTAAAAAACAAAACACCAAAATTAAGAAAGCCAAAATAAAAATAAGCAATAATGCTCCAAACTTCAACCAATTATGTTACCTGTAAAGCTCGTAAACAAAATAAAAACACCAATCAAAAAATACATAATCACTTAAACAATAATTTTAAAATTTATAAGTAAAGTTAAAAAAAAATATATATAAAAGATAAAAATAAACAATAAATCAACTTATACATAATCACATTAATTTAGTATCCAAAAGTCCTTCATTCCTGCACACAGAGATGGCTTTGCAGGAGACAAGTGGCCCTGCTCTTCCCAGGTTAACATTTCCATTTAAATTTGTATTTAAACTCCATTTCCCAGTGCCCTGGAGAGGCTGAGGGGGTTTTAGAAACTTCCCCTT
>VWZS01008803.1:1651-22134 GCA_013397075.1 Rhabdornis inornatus | reverse complement strand
GCCAGGCCATTAGGCACAGAAAACATGGGAAGGAGGGAGCTCTACACTCGGTGTCCTTCTCCCAGACATCAGCTCAGCTTTTTGCCTTCTTTCTCTATTTATAAAAGATAAAATCGAGAGAGCCGGGACGCAGAGGAGACTTCACGTGGGTGAAAACAACAACAAAGCCTCTCGTTCTCCCTGAGCAGCCCCAGCTGATCCGGCTCCTAAAGATTCAGGAAAAGGTGATGAGTCAGTTCCTCTATCTTGATCAAATTCAGCTGGAACTGCAACAGCAGCAAAATGCACTTTTATCTCCAAGAGGGGGAGAGAAATAGAGGGCACGGATTGGGCACAAAGGACAGAACCAGCACATTCCCAAACCCGGGATTCTCATCAAGGCACGAGGGAAGAAAACCAGGCACAAATGTGCAATGCTGTGAGGCAGATAGTGGGAAAGGTAAAGAAAATGTACGTTATGCACAGGACATTATAATCCTTTCCAGCAGGAAGTTTGCAGTGTTTGAGTTTAGAGAAAGGAGACAATTCCTGATGAAAGGCTCAGCCCCGCCAGCGGCTGCTCGTGAGCACGCTGCAGACTTCCAGCTGGAGAAAATACAATGGGAATGCAGGAGAAAAGTGGATTAGACCGTGAAATATAAGTATGACACTATTAAAGAATATTATGATACTTCACAGTGTAGAAAGAATAAAGAGTGGAGTCACTGGGCTGTGAAAGTTCTTCTTTCCTCAGATAAATTCCGAGCGCGGCGTTACCTGACAGAGGCAGAGGGAAGCTCTTGCTTCAATAGTTTTTCTAATTTGTTCAATTCCTTAAAATACACTGGGAAGCTGAGCAGCTCCAACTGAAGTTTCTGGAGGCAGAGAGAAGTCTCAGTGAGGTAAATCCTGCTGGGTGCTCCCCCAGCCAGGCTGGAGCCTTGGGAAAACAGAATCCCAGAATGGTTCCATGCAGCTGCTTTATTGAGGAGCTCTGGGAATCAGGGCTGCAGACCCAAACCTGACTCCCACATGGATCCCAGATGAACGTGGGTTTATACCCTTTTTGTTATATAACTATGTATTAATTATTAAACCCATATTGTTCTATTGTATACTATATATATTGATCTTATCCAATCATGAATTCTTGTAATTTTCATTAGGCCCCCCCAAATATTCTTTCTCGTGATTTTTGTTACGATTACATCGTTTATCATAATTCTTATCACAATAATCATATTCAATTACCAAACAATCATGACATTTAACAATCATATCATTTATCATATAATGATTATGCAGGTGTAGCTGTACATGATCTAGAAACAAACCAAGCTCAATATTCATTCCCAGGGCCTGGTTCCCTTTCCCTTTGGGTCTACCAGACCCAATCTTGCTTTCCACCCCCTGAATCCATTGGATGCAGTTCCCATGATTTTAGAGACATTTTAACCCTGTGCTGTCACACCCAGCTGGGCACCTGTGGGGGCTGGGGATTCTGCAGCCACGATTTGGGATGAAAGGAGAGGGAGATTCCAACAAACACCAGCAGCCCTGAGCTCTTCCCACGGGGTGGGAAATGGGGGCACTGGGCTGGACAAAAAGGATGAATAGAAATAAGACAGAAGCTGGCCAGGTGAATCCCACAAAGGCTCACAAAATCCCAATCCCAGCAATGCCTGGAGGTGTTTGGGGCTCTGGGAGTCACCTTGAGCAGCCATCACACCATAAAAAGTCTTGGTTTTGCCTGCAGTGTTTGAAAATGACTCCATTTGATCTTGAGGGATTTTTTTCCCCCCACAGTGTTCATCTCTCCTGTTTTAAAGGCACCTCAAAAAATGTTTTCTGAGAAGTTGGAAGTATTTGTTTTATCCACGAGGGTGTTTGACCATGTGAGAGGAATGCAGAGCTGCCAGAGCCCACTGCTGGGTGTTGGTGATGCTGGGGATCCTTCACCACGCCTGCTGCACAACAGGTAGCAAAAATCTGCCTCTGCAGGGCAAAAAAAACAACTTGTTTATATAAAAATCCCCTTAAAGGCAGCCCCACAAGTGCTTCTACAGCTGCCAGGGTGGAGTTCAAGCCCTTTCCCAGGGCAAGAAAGAAAATGTCCTTGGGAAATAAGCAAGGCCATGTATTAAAATGGAAATTTAGATTATAAACCTTACAGAAATAGATAAAAAGTTTATATATATATATCTGTTATATCCATTTCCCTGAAAAAAATGTCCATATAAAGAAATAAACAAAATATTTCACTTTTTAACAGCTTTTTAAAAGTATTTAAGGCTCCCAGTTAAAATCAAACAAAACAAGCTCCTAGCAGGCAGCAAAGGACTGGAATAGTTCAGACTGAAGGGATCTAAACAAGATAAATAGGAGGCAGAAGGGAATGACACAGCAGCTCATTAGGAATGGTTCACAGAACAATCTTATCAGTGAAAACATTTTCCCCCTTCATTTTAAGAAAGCATTCATTTAATAGGAAAATTAATTCTGAGCCTTGACTAAATGAAGCCTGGAGCCTTTCAGCAGGGATGGAAGGAACTTGTTGGGTGTTTGATTTCCAATTTATGCCCCAGACAAGTCTGGAAATAACAGAAGTTTGATCCAAGTTGAAAATCCATTCTTTAATTATTTCCCTGGTGGGAGCTGTGGGCATCTGATGCACCCTGCTGCTGCTGCTGTGGGGAAAAAGGAAATTGGGGAGAATCCCTGGGAAAATGGGGAGCTGGGAATTAGCAGCTTTAATGGTATTGCTGCCATTTCCTACCACAAAGGCACTGGTGGAACTCCAGTTCTGAGCAGGCTGAGTTGGACTCAGAGCTCCTGGTGGGTCCCTTCCATTCATATCCTGTGAAAGACCTTGATTGGTTTTGTTTGCTCTGAATAAAATGAACAAAATAAAAAAACTCTGTCATTTTTGGACACTGAGGCATTTATTTTCTTAACAATCCACCATCTAATTTTTACCTTTTTTTTTTTTTTTTTTTCAACTGAAATACTTGCACCCACTCGAAATTGAAAACTCCAGCATTTCATTTTATTTTTTAAATGGAGGCTTTGGCAGGAGCGATGCAGAGATTGTGAGGGGCCTGGAGCTGGTTCTCATTTAGATAAGCTGCCCGTGGCCAGAGAGGTTATTTACCTTATCCCCACCATCTCTGGGCTGGGACAGCTCCTCAGGAGCATCAGCAAGTTTAAATCTTGTGCTGCCAGGGCAGGGGGAGCAGGGAGGAATTATCTGCCCTGTCAGACCCTTCAAACATGCAGTAATTCCATAACCATTAGGCTCCTCCAGGGCATTAATCACAGCAGATATTGCAGCAGTCCTTGTCTCCCTCTCCCACAAAACCCAGGAGGAAAGCAGAGCAGGCTGCACGAAGCCCAAGGAATAACAAATTCTGAATTCTTCTTTTTAATCCTAAACTGCTTAACAATAACATTTCCCCAACCTCCATCCGCCAGTGAAAGCTGCTGGAGATCCAAGCACAGCAGCATTTGACCCAGAATTAATTACAGTGATAGGAAAGGGTAAAGGGGCTCAATCACTGCACTTTCTGACAACCCAGAGGAGCCAGAATCTCTGTCAGCATCAAAACAAAGAATAATCAATTTATTGCACTAATTCTCCATTTAGGACTCATTTCAGGAGCCCCCCCAGCCCTCAAACCTGAGCCCTGTGTCTGCATTCAGGGAAAGGCTTCACGTGATAATGAACTTAAAAATTATCCCTTTCCTGTGAGCAATGAAAATCAACTTATAAATGAGGAATGTTTCTAATTCCTGCTGGGGAAACTGAGGAAATTTCTAATTCCTGGTGGGGAAACTGAGGGGTGCTGGCACTGCCCATGGCAGCTCAGGGCTCCAAATCCATTCCGTGTCCCACAGGCTTTCAGTCTGGGTCTCAGAGCCCAAACGTTTTCCAAAATAATTCCAAATGTGTGCAGCCTGTGAGTGACCCTCCCTGGAGCCAAACCTGAGCCCCTCCTGTCCACGCTGACCCTCCAGGAATGGCTGCAAATCCTCCATCCTCCCAGCAGCAAAATAGCAAAGGAAAACACACAAAGGAGGTGCCAAAACCTCAACAACCTGCAAGTTTGGATTTTATAGAATCACTGAGTCCCAAAATGGTTCGGGTTGGAAGGACTTTAAAGCCCATCCAGTGCCACATCCATGGCAGGGACACCTTCACTGTCCCAGGCTGCTCCAAACCCCAATGTCCAACCTGGCCTTGGGCACTGCCAGGGATGGAGGTGCTGGAAACTTCCACCTTTCCCTTTCTGCTGCAGCAATGTAATTCTGCTTCTAAAACCCCTCTCTGTTTTCCAGACACAAAATGAAGATAAACCAGCCCAGGAAAAGCTCCCAGGAGTGTGGCACTTCCAGCAGTGCCCTGCAGCAGCTCAGCACAGGGATGCTGCTGCACCCCAGCAACCTTGGGAAGCTGGCAGGGGGCACAGAACAGCTGGAATATCCAGGAACAGCTGGAATCATCCCAGCCAGGGCAGCATGAAGCAGTGGCAGTGATGCAGGGCTGGACTGGGTGGGAGCAGTGAGGATTTCACGCCGGCAGTCACCAGGAGCTGGGCTGGGATGTGCTCAGAGCAGAGCAGCCGGCACTCCCCCAGCGAAGCAGCACTTCGGGAGCTCCCACAGCCTGAAGAAGAGCAAAGCAGTTCTAGAAACTCCGTTTAAACAAGCTCAAATCTGTCCCGGGTGCGCTGCCAATTCCTCCTTGCACATTCCTGCTTTGTACAAAGGGAAAGAAAAGCGAAATCTGGCCCCCAAATTGCCAACAGCTCTCTGAATGCTAATTTGGGCTTTTCAAATATCCAAGTACACACAAAAGCACAGCTCAGGTTTGAAAACTAACCAGAATTGGCTTTTAAATGTCTGCACTCTCTTTTCTCGGTGTTCCCCAGGCAGAGCACAGCTCCTCCCTATGGCCAAGGCTGCATCCCAGGGGAAAAAGTGGATTTTACCTGTGCTGGAGCCAGGGCTCACACCGGGAGCTCCATCGAGGTGTTTGTTCTCCATCCAGAGGCTCCTCAGCTACCAGCAGAGTTTCCCTGGGAAGCGGTTCCTGGATTCAGGAGGAGTTGGAAACACCAGGGCTTTGTCACATCCTGGAGAAGACTTTTTCAGAGTTATCCCAGCATGGCTAACAGAGCCCAAAACCCACTGACACATTCCCAGAGCTGTAGTGACCATGGAAAAACCAGTGGGAAGTTTCTTGTACAGACTTGGAATTGTTTTTATTACTCTCACGTACAGGACTTATCCCTTAGCACGTTCTATCAGCAGTTATTTTAATTAAGCTTCCCAATGTCATGATTTTCCTTCAATTCAATTGTTTCACTGAACCAGTGCCAGCTCATGTTTTTTAAAAAATTGATGAGCACCTCTTTGAGATTTGTACACCAGGCAGAAGCTGCAGCTGCCCTAGGATTGTCAGTCCAGACACAGAAATTCACATTGTGGCAGCAAAAATACCCAGGAATTTTATTGTACAGGATAGCAACCTGCATGGCAATTAACCAGCAATTAATTACTTTAAAATACATTTTAAAATGCACTTTAAAAATACATTTTGTGGGCAGGGCCCACAGAGGTGCTGCACGAAGGAAATCCCAGCCCTGCATCTCTGAGTTTCACCCAAATGTTCAATTTTTGGCACAGCCAGCCCTGCCTGGACAGGGGGAACCTTTCCCACCCGATTTTGGGCTTGCCAGGGGCTGCTGTTCCTTAGGGAGGAGGGAACACTGACTGGAGGATTAAAAGAAATGTTAGGGCCCCATTTGTTAATGAGCACGTGCATGATGCTCATTAACAAATATCTCATCTTTTATCATCACAGCTTCCCCTGCCCTGCTTATTTTACATTTCATTTTCTTCAGTGAATCAAATGGGGGCAGAATATTCCATCTCTGGGAGGGAGCAAATGTCCCATCGAGCAAAACAGACACTTGTGGATGAACTTGTGCTCTCCAGAGCAGCTCCTCCACAGAGAAATAAACCACAGGGAAATTCAGGTTATCCAGTAATTCTCGTGGATATGATAGATTAGGAATGGAAAATATGAAAGGAAAATTATCTCCAAGTATTTCAGTGTGACTGCAGAAATAAACTGGCTCTTTGAAATGATAAGATAAACAACGATATTTCTATTTAAATTCTGATTTTTAGGTTTATTTATTAACAACAAGCATTTAAACTTCCACACCCTCACCTTGTGTCCCTTTTTAAAATAATGCAAAACAGGATTTTCCAAGGAATTTGCAAAAAAAAATATTAGAGGGAAGCAGGAAGATGGGAAAGGTGCTCTCCCACGGGCTCATAGCTCCTTTTCCCAGCAGGTTTTCTCTCTGTAGCATCCCATGATCGAAACAAGAACCACAGTGGCACCTTCCAGGCTGCAGAGAACTCATTACACTGACAGATTTGCAGGATCCCATTATCAGGACTTATCAAATATCTGCATTTATATTGGAAAATAGGAAATTGCTGTTGAAAATGAGGGAGAAAAAGTGGGATGGAAGGCATTTTATCTGTGCAAAATTCAGGTTAAATTACAGCAGATACATTTCTTTCAGTTTTTAGGAATGCAGACAAACAGCTCAGGTTCCTGGTGCATCACACAAGTCGTGATTAAAGTGTGCCCATAGAAGGACAAGGTTTTCCTGGTTTTCTGTGGAACAGGGAGGGAATCAAAACCCATTTTGTCTCACCTGAGCTGGGAATGGCTCCATGAGTCAATGGCTCCTGCTCTGAGCCAAGGGATTAAAGCTCCTCTGCTCTGCCAGATCTAAAACCATGTCCAATACAGCAAATTTGGGATAGCCCTCACTCCCTCTGGGACTCTCCAGTAAAAGCTCTCCCTTCCCTCATTCCTTCACAATCCCTGACTCTTTAATCCCATTTTCCCAGGTGTTTTCTGCACTTAACCCCTCCCAGGTGCTCCTGTTTGAATCCAGGGCAGCTTTGAGCCATGAAAACCAGGCTTGTGAAGCTTTTATGAGCCAGCAGAAATCCAGGGGTGACACCCCATTATCATTCCCAAAGGGAATTTGAATTTTCCAAAACTTTCTTGGTGCCCAGATTCCAGGGTACCACGAGAACCAACTGATTTAGGGATGTTTGAAGCTAAACCCTGCTGATGGCTGGTACCTGAAGTGGTGGTGGTGGTGGTTGGTGAGCTCTCCTCCTGCCCTGGCTGTCCTGGGCATCCCAGGAGTGTCCTGTGGGATCAGTCACCATCAGCTGGGCACATTTCACATGGAGGGAGGTGTCCCTGCCAGGGCAGGCTGGATTGGGATCAGCTTTAAGGTCCCAACCCGAGCCGTTCCAGCAGCGTTTGACTCTACAGACTGCCAAAAATCAGAACTGAGCCTGCTCCAAAAACCAGCACAGAGATGGGAGAATAACCCCCAGGCTCTCCTGATCCTCCCCTGCCCCCAGGACAGCAGATGTCCTGGTGGTGTCAGGGGAGCAGGAGGATTTCCCAACCCCTGAGCCCCCATCCCACAGCTCTGGGCAGCCAGAGGGGAGCTGTAAATTCTCTCCTCAGGCCACTTGGCAGAACTAATCTCTTTTAATCTGCTCTCTTTATGGCACCTCTTTGGGCTGACAAAACTGGATTTATGGACTGTCAGCAAAGTGCACAAGGCCAATATCTTCCCCCAGGAGTTCCCTTCCTCCAGCAGTGTGGAGTGGCCAGGGAGGGGATTTAAAGGCAGCGCTTCACAACTGCACAGTGTTCCAGCAGCAGCGGCGTTCTAAAGCAATAAAAATGTACATCTATTTGGCAAATTAATACAAAGTTGGGGCACTGCTTTGTTGGAGTGATTTTCCTGTGAGGAAAGTGGAGCATGGCATGGCAAAGTACAGCTGGGAGCTGTGAGGAGGAGTTTGTGCACCACTGACCCCCTGGCACACCCAGGGACCTGCACCACTTACTTCTTTATCCAATTTATTAGGGGCATTCCCATGTGACTGGGCTCAGCAGCCTCCCCTAATGCAGGGTGAGAGAGAGAGAATCATCCCAGGGCTCTGTGGCACTTGCACTGATTATTCCTGAGCTCCCAACTTCATTGATTCCCTCCTCAGCTCTCCAGGGAAGAGCTGTGTGCTTTTTGTGGAGCAGTTCCATTTAGAGGCTGAAAAGAGAAGAGGCCCTTGAAGATTCAGAGGATAAAAATAATTACCTTTGATTCTGAAAATCAATACCTTTTTTTTTAACCAATCTGGCAAGACTGTGTCCAACTAATTAGTTAAGGAAAAAATTATTTATATAGGATTAGTACTTAAATGTGTCCAATAAGATAATCATTGGCATAATATTGAGGGGGCAATTGTGAAGTATTAACTGATTTAGCACAAACAGATCGAAAAAATAACAACTATTCTGACTTGAGGGGAGTCAAAAGGAGATGGAGAAGGACTTTTTACAAGGGCATGGAGTGACAGGACAAGGGGGAACTGCTTCACAGAGACAGGGGGCAGGGTTAAGTGGGATATTGGGAAGGAATTCCTGGCTTTGAGGGTGGGCAGGGCTGGCACAGGGTGCCCAGAGCAGCTGTGGCTGCCCCTGGATCCCTGGCAGTGCCCAAGGCCAGGCTGGACATTGGGGTTTGGGACAGTGGAAGGTGTCCCTGCCATGGCAGGGGTGGCACTGGATGAATTTAAGGTCCTTCCAACCCAAACCATTCCCTGATTCCGTGACTTTCCAAACCAAAACTGACTTACAGCCACACCAAGTGACTGACCTGGGATCACACAGAGCATCTGCAGCAGAGCCAAAAGCAGCATCAGCATTTTCCAGACCAATTCAGTCTTTAACCACCAGCTCATCCTTCCTCTCCCCATTCCCTGAGCCATTCCTTCACTCTGCCAGGCCAGGAATTTCAATGCAGTTATTCACCTCATCCCAGAGGATTCCAGTGCCTTTATCTGAGCACAGCCATCCACATGCACACCAGCATCTGCAGAACTGCTCCCTGGGTGAGAAATATTTCCAAACATGCCCCCTGCAAGGGGAGATGCATCTGCCCCCCTCTTTTCTCCTACATGTGTATTTTGCATCTGTAAACCATAAGCACATGATAAAAGCACTGCAAACCTCGGCGGAGCTCGGAGGCAAAACCGATCTGTTTTGCTCTGCCAGTTTGAAAATGGTTTTCTTGATGAAACTCATGAGTCTGCTGGAGACTGAGACACAGATGGATGAGCTGAGCATATGATAAACCTGCTGCATGAGTTTGTAGTTAATTGCCCATCATCTTTTTTGTCTCCCCATAAAACATTTCACGCCCACCTCGCACAGTAAAGGTAACCCGAGTGTCATAAAGCATTTGTCTCCTGAGCTTTCCCTGCTGCACTCCCCGGGCTCTCGTGGTGACAGAGCCGTGGAGACAAGACAAATCTGCTGAACCCTTTTACAGATGCAGCACGCTGCATCTTTTATCAAATGATCTCCATTCTGTAATGAGAAGGAACACCTCCCAGAGTCATTTGCATGCTAATATCTTTATTTCTAAAACAATAAGCAGCCTGGGATTCCCTGAGCCGCCAGTCAGCACAGACACTGTGTTTGCATGAGAGAGGCCAAGAAACCAAATCCCTTCCCCTGGGCACGGAGGGGACTTTGGGCTGAGCACAAAGAGGGGCAGAGGGGTCCAGGACAGGAATCATTCCCTGGGTGGGGAGCCCATCTGTGTGCAGGGCCAGGAGTTGGACTTGGTGATCCCTGGGAGTTCCTTCCACCTCAGGGTATTCCTCGAATCTCACACTGCTCTGGGGTGGAAGGACATTAAAGATGATTTGTTCCACTCCTGCCATGGGCAGGGACAGCTCCCACTGTCCCAGGTGTTCCAAGCCCCAATGTCCAACCTTGGACGCTTCCAGGGATCCAGGGGCAGCCACAGCTTCTGGGATGAGGTGAATAACTGCATTGAAATTCCTGGCCTGGCAGAGTGAAGGAATGGCTCAGGGAATGGGGAGAGGAAGGATGAGCTGGTGGTTAAAGACTGAATTGGTCTGGAAAATGCTGATGCTGCTTTTGGCTCTGCTGCAGATGCTCTGTGTGACCCCAGGTCAGTCACTTGGTGTGGCTGTAAGTCAGTTTTGGTCTGGAAAGTCACGGAATCAGGGAATGGTTTGGGTTGGAAGGGACCTTAAATTCATCCAGTGCCACCCCTGCCATGGCAGGGACACTTCCACTGTCCCAAACCCCAATGTCCAACCTGGCCTTGGGCACTGCCAGGGATCCAGGGGCAGCCACAGCTGCTCTGGGCACCCTGTGCCAGCCCTGCCCACCCTCCCAGGGAAGGATTTCACCCCAGCATTTAATCTAAACCTGCCACTCTCAGCTTTAAACCATTCCCCCTTTCCTGTCCCTCCACACTTTTGTAAGAGGCCCCTCTCCATCCTTCCTGGATTTCTCCATTCTTTCTTGAATCATTTTTTATATCCTGCCCTGCCTTCAGAGCTCCTGCTGGGGGCCAGGCAGGTGGAGCTGGTGCTGCAGGTGCCCCCAGAGCTCCTCACACCTGTGGCTGCTTTCCTCTCTCCCTCCTTTTTTATTTCCACTGGGGGACAAAAGCTTGCAGGAGCAGGTCATTTCAGGGCAGCAGTGAGAAAAATAAAACACTGTCAACAGCAGCTCTACACCCACCCCCAAAAAGCTCTCGTGCTGTTTTTTCCTGGCTGCTCCTCCCTGCCACAGCTCAGAGGCAAACAGTGTCACTCTGCCCTGGTGTTGGGACTTCTCCTGCCTCCCAACATCTCTGCTCATCTGAGCTGAGTGATTCTGCTGGGCAGCAGTCACTGAACAAAGGGAAAAGAGAAAAAAAAAAATCTTCCTTGCAAAGAGTCAATTCAAAGCAAATAGAAACGTTCCCTCCATCAGAGCAGTGCTGCCAAACAGGCCCTGGAAAGCCCCAGGCCTCCAGTGGTGGCAGAATTTCTGGATCACATTTTATCTTCTCTTTGCCAGGGTCAGGATTAAATGAGCAAGATGGTATTTCTTGTAGGGACTTAGATGTTTATTAATTCTCATCTATATGACAGTCTCACAAACCCTGAGTTCTACAGCACCTCAAGCTAACAAGCTGAAAAATGGAGATTTATCTCTCTCTCTCTCTCTCCAAGGCCTTTTAAGGGTAAACTGTCCAATTAAGAAATGACACCTAAATTATCTTTACTTTTAACCCAATAACCAATCACACATGGCCTGCAATGTGGACTTTTCTACCCAATTAAACAACATCACCCAAACCCATGAAGAAGAAGAAGGACAAAACCTCTGCCCTAAAACCTCCATCTTGCTTTATACCTATTACTATATTCTAAAACCTTGAAATTTGAGTTTTCCACCATGTGATATCACACACTTCTATTCAAACCACACACCCATGATCCCAGTTCTGTCACTCAGTTTTGGAAGCTTCTCCACAGCCTTAAGTCAAATGCAGAGTTCTCCTGGGGGTCAGTGCCTGTCAGCACAGAAAGTCTCAAATTCTCATTTTCCAGGGTCCCAACACTTCCCAGGAAACTTTTCCCCAGCAATGGAACCTTGGAGGAGGAAGGAGCAAAGCCCAATGGGCAGTTGAGGGAATTAACCCCACTTTCCCAGCTCATGGCCCTGATTTACAGCATTTAAATCTCCAGCAGAAATGTTCCCTGCTCCCCTCAGGGCACGGATTTGCTTTTCCTGCCTGGAGCAGCAGAGGAGCTGCCAGCACAGGGCTCCTTGCTCTTGAAAAGCTGCTGGGACTCTGCTGAACACCTCATTTTGGAATTTGCTGAATAGCAGCAGAAACAGCTCAGGGAAGAGGAACAAACTCTCCCAAAATCACTGTTCAGCCTCTGCTGAGGCATGAACAACAGCACAGAAAACAGAAGTGGGGCCTGGATTTATTATACTGGGACCTGTATTTATAATATTGATTCTATTTTGTTTGGCAGCCCTCCAGAGGGAATCACACAAAGTCTTCACCTTGCTAATGAAGCTGGCAATTTTTTATATCTGTGCATGCAGGCACATTTGGTGGATTTTGGTTATGTGTTCATGGGTTTGTGTCCTTACATCTCTCAGTACATTAAAACTGCATGTTTGCACTGCCCATTTGGAATTTCACCTCTTTTAGCCTAAAATGCAGTTTTACTCTATGAAAATATAGAAGAATTTCCTACACAGGTAAAAATTATATTTATCTAAGACTATGACTGTTATAAGCACTTGAGAAGTGATGTAAATTATTAAAACCACTCCTGTCCTGATATAAGGTCAAGAATTGAAATAATCTTGTTAGCAAGGAATTGGAAAGCCTCTCCCTCTCTCAGATTCCTGTGGAAGTGCTTCAGAGATGCCCATTTTTCCCCATGGGCTTGAGAAGAGCCATTCCACACGCTCTGTTTTTCTTTCTCACTGCATTAAAACAAACACTCAATGGAGGGAGATTTTCCCCATCTCTTTCAAAAGGCTGCCACCATATGGGGGATTGCTTTTAATACAAGGCTCACTTTGGGGTTTTGCAGGTAGAGCTTGCTGGAGCCTCAGCTCAGCCTTGGGAAGGAGAGGTCCGGGAGGGGAACAAGCCTGGGAATTGTGACACAGCAACAGCTCTGTCCCACAAAGGGCTGGGGTTGCCTTCCCCTTGAAAAATCTGCATTTGCTGCTGGACACTGCCTTGTTTTCATTCACATTTCATCCATCTGTGGTACACACAGCTCTGCAGATTTGGAACTGCATCATTCCAGTTCTTCCTGAGGTGAAGGATCCTTGACTCTACTCCTGATCCTGTCACCTGCTCATGGCAGGGGTGGAACCAGATCATCTTTGGGGTCTCTTCCAACCCAAACCATTGTGCCACTCAGTTATCCTATGGAAAAATGAGCTCACCTGCCCAGCAGGAGTGTGAGGATACTCTGGATCCAGGGGAGTGGCATTCCCAGTCCATGGAGAGCAGTGGGTGAGCAGTGAAAGCTCTTACTCTGAGAACAAACATGATCCAAGGTAAAACACAACGTCTGTCTATGGGAATTAAGAATTAAGATAAGGAAAATGAGAGCAGGTGAAACGAGGGAAGCATAAAGCCTTTTGTTTCATTAGAATTTCTCCACCACATCTGACACTATTCCACACTGGAGCACATCAGCTGAAGAACTAACCCCAGAACAGTACTTGAATTTGATAAATAAAATAAATCCCCATCTCTCAGTGGAACAGATCAAGCCAGAGGTTCTTCCTTCCTATCAAGCTATAAATGTCATGTGAAGATCAAGTTCCCATCTCACATAAGTGTTTGTTCAACAAAGCACGGCAGGGCCTTCCCAGGGAGCTTAAACAGAGCAAGAACCTGCAAATAATCCTGCTCTCAAATTTAATTCTGCTTGCAGACAGGGCAGTGCCATAACCCTTCCCCTGTCAGCCAAGCCCAGAGCATTGCTGAAGCCCAGAGCTGGAGCTGCCACCTGAGCCAGGTCATGATTTCCAGGATCATTTCCAGGGTCATTTCCAGGATCATTTTCCCTGCAGATCACAGCCCTGTGCTGTGCAGGGCAGATCTGGGAGCTCTGGGTTTGCAGATCCTGGCTTTGGAACAAGAATTGCCAGAGTGCATTGAGCAGAAGTGTGAGGACCCCAAACTCTGCAGTGTCAGGCCAGCAATTCTTGTGCAAAGCAAGAATCCATCGATTTTTCTGTACAGGCACCACCCTGTATAGGGAGGGAATTGAGGAAGCAGAGCTTTTGGGAATCTAATTCTCTTCTTTACCATTCTCCCAAGAGAGTCACTCCAATGTTCAGGGAGTGATGAGGAGCATGGAGTTTGAGGCAGGAGCATGGACAAATTCAGGAATTGGTCTCACAGTGAGGGAAAAGTGGGCTCACATCACCCCTGGGGGTATTCTGGATGCAGAATGACCACAGCAGGATAAAAATGATGGCTTAATCTGAAAAATTCATTCCTTGGGCCACAATTATATGAATAGGAAGGAATTTCTTCCTGCCCCTTTCTTGGCCCAGCAAACTGTTGGAAATAAAGTGTTGTAGCTCTGCCTGGAGATGCCTCTAGCTCTAAATTCATACTGGAGGAGATATTTCTGTGATTGTATGGGAAAGCATTTCCTGTACACTGTAATTGATCTTTATTGATCCTCACAGCTGAGAACATGGCCCTGTTCTCCCTCAGGTCCTTTTCCCTTCCTGCCACACACACCTGGATGTTTCTGTCCACAGCAGAAACCTGCCTGGCCCTCCCAAAGTTCACTGGGATTTTTATTGTATTCCCACAGTGCCACTGGATTTTACCAACAATGATATCCCAGCCTGAGGCTTTATTTGCCTCATAAATTCAAAGTTTCCTTCCCTAGCAGATGTGGAGCTTGTGTGCAGTCCTACTCTGGAACAGAAGACAATAAAAGTAATAAATTCAATGTATTCAGCTCATTTTACCTGGATCTGGCTCCAGCAGTTCCCTCAAAGCCTGGTGCTGGTGGAACACTGTGCTGATGCCTCCACTGCAGCCAGGGGGTAAAAAAGGAGGGGAAAACCAGGAAAAGAGGTGTTGTTTTTACCAGTTCCCAAGGAATGACCTGAGAGTGCACAGCTCCATGCTGAACTCAGGGATACAGAGCTGGGAAACACCTGGGCTCACAAACTCCTGCCTTTTCCTCACACACAAATGAGGATTTTACCACAGAGCAGCTCCTGATGCCAAGGAAACTGGAAAGATAAGGAGTGAGAGGAAAAGTTATTACATTGAAAACGTTATCATTAGCAACAAAAGGTTTTTTAAAAAAAACCATCATGAACTATTGCCTGCCACGTTCCCTTCCTACTGCCCTGGGAACCAGCAAATATTCGGGATGGTCCCAGTGACTGTGGAGCTTAAATGAGGTTTTATCTCCAGGAAGTGTTTATTTCACTCTCCATAAAGTAAAAGGCACCACAGTTTAGAAATAATGCATTCCCAGCCCTGAGTATTATGGGGGACCCATTATTTTTATTGCCTGCTGTGTAAAGGATATTTCATATTTAGGCAACGGACCTGTTCCCAAATAAATAAGGAGGTAGGAGCTGCATAAAAGCCTTGGTGCAAAATACCCATACAATTATGAGCCAGGCAATGCAGGAGTACATTGTACCTGCTCCCAGAAGTTTGATAGCCCTGAGAACAATCCCTTATTTGCATGTGCAATTACTGCAATTGCATTTGCAATTACATCAATTGTCCAATTACATCAGCTGTGTTTCCAATGAGCTAAAAGGAAAAAAAAAATTAAAGTACACATTACTCTTTGCTGTAATAAAAATGTGATTTGCATCCATAGAAAAAAGCTTTCTGTTTGTTGGGAGATGAAATTAGACTACCTTGGGGTATTTTGCTTTTCTTGCATGAAGCCTAAGCATTTATGTGATATTAAAAAAAGGTTGGAGCTGTTTCATAACTTGAGTCTGCACAGTAATTTCTTCTCTTGGGCCACTGTAATTACTGTGCAGTTTTCCATTGTCATCAGAGAAATTATTTTGCATTTAGAATTAATAGGACACAGTCTTGGGGCCAGATCCCTCAAAGCTTTCTTTTCCTAATAACTTAGATCATTAGGAGTCACATATATTCCATTTCTCAGAAATGTGTGAATAAAAGAAGTCTAAATTCCAAGCTAGAATTCTCTTTCCAGCCTTAGCAGCAGCTGCTCTTTCTAATAACTCCACAGGTGGGAGGAAATCCCTTCATCTGCTCATCACCAATTTCCACGTGTGAAATGAGAGCACCTGAAAGTGCAGCAACAATCAGAAAAATACAGAAACGAAACCCAGGATTTTCTGAGTGTATGGAGCACTGCCAGGATTTTCAGCTCTTACCTTAACAGTTTAGGAAAATGAAGTTTTCCTTATTTTCTTCGGTGCTGCATGAAGGCTGGGATTTTCCCTGTGCTGCAAACCTGGGCATCAGCAGAGAGGAATTGCAGTGAGATGTTCCCAAGCCCCTCTGAGATTTTGCTGTCCTCATGCAGGGGACAGGGGGAGCTGGGTGCTGCAGGGCCACCCTGAACCCTGGAATTCCCTCGATTTTTGGGCTGTTTTGTGGTTTTGTTAATTGATTCCCCTCAGTCCTGAGCAGGTGGGGGTGACGTGTCCAGCTGTGGCCAAGCCACCATCCCTGTGTGCCTGAACGTGGATATCCACAAAGAATTTCCAGCAGGGGATGCTGAAACCCCTGGGCAGGTCCTGCTCCCACACCTCCAGCAGGGCAGAAATTCAATCCCTCTAACCCCACACCAAATTCTAAACGTTAAAAAAGGGAAAAAATCTGCTTTGGTAGGTAAGTGCTGTGCCTGGAGGAAGCAGAGCCTGCTCTCTCCTGAACAAAAAACAACAAAACCCACCCAGCACCTGATTTGCTTTTCCTCTCCTGAGAAACAGATGGGAATAACACAGAGGAAGGGAAGGGCTGGGTGTGGGAGTCATCTGTGTGTCACATAAATTCAGGTTCCTGCCTAGGTCAGCCTAACCAGGGCAGACAGGCTCTGTCTGCTGCCTCTACACCGAGTTAGGGAAATAAGAAAGGTGGTTTAGTCCAAGCTTTGGCACTTTTAGACAAATACACATTAATTAAAATGGCCTGAAAAACTGACTCCTGCAAAAACTAGAAAAGCTAATTTAATTGTTCCTTCGGGTCCAAAATGAAACAAATCCCTCTGTCACTGAAGAACAAAAAATGGAAATGTTGAACTCCTGTCAGCTGCTCAATTTTAACCTCATCAGAAGCAGCTCCCTGGCTCAGGGATCTGCTCCTCCTGCACACTGTTTATCTGGTATTATTTTATTGCATTGTTACCTTTCATATTTGCTGCTTGCAGATGTATTTTTCTATCTCCATCACATAAGTGAACACACTGAAGTTAAACAACAAAACTGAAGGCAACAGCAAAACCGGATTTGCTACCAAAGCTCAGCTAGTTCCATTCAAAGCTGCTCCCCTCTCCCTGCACACACCTCAACGAGCTCTGGTCTAGAGAGCTCCTTCAAACCATGAATTAGACCTTGGGAGGAAGTTTTTCACTGGTGAAAGTGTCCTACTTACTTAGAAATACATTTCCTTTTACTCTGAAGTCATTAAAAGTGGTGGGGTCCAACAACCCCCACTCAGTGTGGAGAAACCAGGAGCTCTTGGTCTCAGCTGAGCCCTGGAAGAGGAGTTTGGGAGCACTTTAAGTAATTTTTGCACTTCAGCTGTGCTGGAGAGGTTTCCAGAGAGCCCTTTATTAGTGTGAGAGTGTCCCTGTGCCCTCTTCAGACACTGAGGATGGCTCTTCACACACAGAGCTGGCCCTTGGCTCTCTGGAGATGCTCAGGGTGCAGCCTCTTCCTTCCCTGAAGAGCAGGAAAAAACCTCAGCACAAAAGAGTTAATGCCAGAATATCATTTTACTTCATCTGACAAAGGTCCTGAGGAGCAAAAATCAGTTTTAATACAAGAAAACGGGATAGGTTTGGATATATTTCTGAAAATATTCATTTCTCGTGGTGACAATGTTCGTTCTTGTCTCCAGTCACATTTTGTTTTCATGTGGAATTTGTGTGTGACTGTGTACAGGGCTGAGATTCCCAACCTAAACAGTGAATGTTAGGAATAAAGACCTTTCCAGAAAAAAAGGAATGCAGCAGCAAAGTGCTTTAATTGGTATTTGCCAGTTCTGGGAACAGTTGCTGTGGGATGAATGCCTGGCTCTTTCTGTCAGGGAAACTTTGCTATTAATTCCTCAGCCTGAGAACAATTCTCCACTTAGCAAAGAGCTTTGGGGTGTTAAATCTGAGCCAGCAGTGTCACAGCAAGCATCCACAAAGGATGGGCCGGCAGAATTGTTGGATGTTTGCTTGGAAGATGGAAACCCAAACCAGAGCCAAACCCAGCCGTGGCAAGCATCACCTGAAATTCATTAATATCTTACTGCACAATATTATTTTCATTCATTTCCCTTGCCCAGCCCTCCTCTCCCCTTTTCCCTTCACACCACCTGCTGCTCCCACCCCAACATTTGGGTCCCAGGTCTGTGTTTGAAGCCCTCAGACAAATGGGTTAATTGTGCTTTAATTGGCTCCACAGTGACAGGAGGCTGTAAAGAAGCTCCAGAAAGCACTGAGACAAAAATAAGGTGGCCCTTGCTTTGATGTTAAATTCACTTTATGAGCAGCAGTATAGAGGGGAGGCATTTAATTAAATAAAAAGGCTTCTCTAGACATTTAAACATTTTAATTTGAGCAAATGAACTGGATAAAATTAGACCCAGTGTGGGAGAACTGGACTGACACATAAACCCATTGTGCAGTTTAGGAAACAACCTGGAAAATCAAGAGTTCAATATTAAATGTACAGAGTTGCCCAGCACTGAAGGTTTAAACACAAATCACACAGAACATTTATGACTGCATGGACCAAGCTCTTGGAGGATTTCTTATTTCTGACTCAGTTTCAGCAGCACTAAATGAAGGAATATTTAGTGATGAATTAAACATTTGTAAAAAGGAAGGAGTTTAAAATGCAATGCATTAAGAACTTAAGTTGACCATTCCCTTTTCTTGCCCTCTGCCTTCTGAGCTCTCTTACTGGAAAAACAGATTTCCATTAATAAAATAAATTTATTTCACTCTGCCTGTTGAGCAAGAAAAAAGCTTTGTGCAACTCCCAGCTGCAGCTTTGAGATACTGCTGCTCCCCAGTTCTTGGCAACTTCCCCCTTATTAACATGCCTATTTTTATAATATTTCTACACTATTTTTATACTATTTTTACGGTGTCTCAGTGTCACAGTGCTCACTGGGTGCCCTGCAGAGGTTTGGTGAGCACTGTTGCGTTTGTAACTCCTTTTCTCACATTTTTGATCCTCAGAGCTGCTCGAGGTCATCCCTGAGCACGGGAAGCTGAGCTCGGTGCTGAGATTGTTTGCCAAAAATAAATATCAGCAAGAAGTGAAGAGACATCCACGAATCCCAGGGCTCCAGGGAAAGCAGGGCTTGGTTATTTGCTGTACAGCCCACAGGGGCAAAGGTGGGCACACATCAGCCAGCCCATGTCCTTCCAAACCTTTCCTTCACCAGCTGTCACTGCATCATTTTCCAGGCAAATCCCAGCAAAAAAATTATGGAAATTGCCTCTTCCTACCACAGCATGAAATGCAAAGCCTGTGTTGCCCCATCCAACTAGTAGTGACAACTTTAGCACCCAAAAATAAGTTGTGAAAAAGGAGGGAAAGGAAGAACCATCTGAGCTGGCTTACGTGAGTGCTTTTTCTGGCTTGGAACAGGAATTATCACCAATCCCCCACACTCTGACAGCCAAGGCCACCACAGCCTGCAAAACAAAGCACAGTGACACAGATTGAAGTTTCCTAAAAAAAAACAATTTGTGAAGGAAAAAACCTGTGGCACATCCACTGGCCCGAATGGAATTTTGCTCCTGTCCAACAATCAGGTGTTTGCATCACCTCAGAACTCTGAGAACACAGGATGAGAGGCAAAGTCCAAACTGATAAAACTGATAAATAAAAACTGATAAAACTGATTTCCCATCTTGAACTGAAGCTCTTTGTGGTTCTTCTGGCTGTGTTTGAGAGCAGACGCTGAGGTGTGTTTGTTCAGCCCCGGCACCCTGTCACCTGCTCTGTCAAATCCAGCCACTCCTGACAGATGGCCAAGCACCTCTCCCAGGAATCCTCTCACAAACAGAGACATCAGAAACACTCAGAGTGTTTCATTTGCCTTTTTATGGCGGTGCATTGCTGCTTTTTCCCTCCCAAAAATCAGCACTTTGCTCCCCCCAGGCTCTGTGCTTTGACAGCGCTGCTCCATTCAGCAAAACCCCCGAGCCCCCCTCGCTTCCCTGTGATCTGCATCCCAACAATACATATGCAAATGAAATTAGTGCTGGCAAAAATAATTCTAGCTGCTCATGGGAGCATTAATAACTGCAGCCTGCCCTGCTTCAGCTGGGGTTTAATTCTGTGATAGCACTGCAAGAAGTGAATTCTGCGCTCGGTGTTGTGCGTGGCAGCTGTGAGGTGTGCGGGCAGTGAAAGGTCATGGAGTGCAGGGGACAGGAGAGCAGCGTGTGGGGACACATCCCTGAGGCTTGTCCAGAGAAAATCATGGAATCACACCAGGGCTTGGATTGGAAGGCAGCTTAAAGACCGTTTAATTCCAGCCCCATTCCGTGCTCAGGAAATGCTCCACTAGAACAGGGTAGTCAGAGTCCCATGCAGCATACAACCAACAATTATATATATATAAAATGGATAATATTCTATATATTTTTATATGTTTATATATATTAATATATATTTTAGATATTAAAATAACTGTATATTTATATATTTATATAAATATATGTAATTATATATTGTATCTGTTATATATGTATATTAAAATCCACTGGTGATCATTAGCTGGTGGATGAATGAACAGCACAACACTTGTCTCATATTTATATATGTTTAT